>CAUYPK010120305.1:0-59849 GCA_963574355.1 Loris lydekkerianus
ATATTCAACATAGCCTTCCTGGCATTTTCCCAGTCACCGTGGCATGACATTTACATTTCACATTTGCTGAGTTTCACCCTTGCCCTTGTGAGATGCCCCGTAGGTGTGATTCCACCAATACCCCTCCCTCAAACCCCCTCCCCCTCCCTCTTCTCCCTTTCCCCCTTTCCTCTATTCTTAGGTTGTAACTGGGTTATAGCTTTCATGTGAAAGCCCTAAATTAGTTTCATAGTAAGGCTGAGTACATTGGGTACTTTTTCTTCCATTCTTGGGATATTCTTGAGACAACTTTTGAATTTCTCCTCGAATTCCTAATTCCATTTTATTAATCTTGTCTGCAATCCAAATTCTTAATTCGATTTCTGACATCTCAGCCAGTTGTTTAAGAATGGGATCTTCAATTACATCTGCTGTATCTTTTCTTGGTGGGGGGGTTATCTATTCTGGTTATTCATGTTGCCAGAGTTTTTCCTCTGATTCCACTTCATGATTATTTTACACCCTTTGATTTTTCCCCTGGGGCTTTATCAAAGGCCCGTACAGTGTTGTGGTCTAAGAAACTGGGGCTCTGCCTGGTTTGGTGGGGATAAGTGCTTCTGTCTTGTTTTCAGCTGGTTTCTGTTTGACCCTAGTGTAACATTTATTCTGGTTTGAAGTCTCAGCTGTGGGGAAAAACCAGCAATTAAGTCACCCTAACTGCCCACCTCTGGCACCAATTGGAAAAGGAAAATCAAACCTTTTTACAACCACACACCCTGGGCACCGCCTATAAAGTTTTCATGGTTCAGTTCAACAGGTCCAAATCTATTGTCTCAATCAGCACCTGTCTCGGGTGGGAGAGTTCAAGGGGTCTCTGTGAACTGAATCACAGGGGTATGGTGACTACTCTGATATGGCTTACTCCAGTGCCACGTGGAGTCAGGAGGAGCCTCCTAGCAAATGGCTCAGTCTGGGAAGGTTGATGCCTCCTTCCCTACCTTGTCCCTCTGTCAGACCCAGTCACTGATATCTCTGAAGATGGCTGACCCAGTTGCCTTTAGTGAACAGATACTCCAGGTGTTTGAACCTGCCTGAATCGCAAGGAAATCTGCCAGGCGTCTGCAGTCTGCCGCTGTCTAGCAGGAGGAGGTGAGGCCTGAAATCCTCGGGCACTTGATGAAGGTCGTGGGGTAGGGGTGGGGTGTTCACTCAGGCTTAGCCCCGCTTCTGATTGATGTTGCTAACAGAACAGAACAGAACAGAACAGAACAGAACAGAACAACTTTGCAGGATTCTGTCTCTGTTTCTGCTAAAATCACCTGCAGAAAACAAGCTGTTCTGAGTTCAAACGTCTTTGCTGCTGGAGGTTTGTATTCAGTTACCTCTCTGAGTTGGCCCCACGCTGGAAGCTTCCTGGGTTTGTGAGGAGTGTCAGGCAAATCCTTTACTCACGGGCAGCCTCCTGTGGTTGCCCAGGGAGACAGGGGGTGTGGCTCCAGAATATCCAGAAGTGAGCCGTTTTGCTGTTAAAAAAAACCCCAGCTGTTGATCCACCTCTGGGAACTGCCACTCTGGTGTAGGCACCCAGCTGACCCTTTTTTCCTCAGTCCAGTGCCCCAGAGTCAGCACTGACCTGCCGCAGTTTATTCTCTGTCCACACCCCTCAAGAGATCACCCAAAAACCAGACTCCTGGGGGACAGGCCTCCAGATCTGAGAGTGAGGGCGAAGGAGGGGGCTCGGAGCCCAGAGCTACAGGTAGTGAGCACACACAGTTCCACACAGTTTCATGCCTGGCCACAGCACTGCCAGAAGACAGCTGCCGCTTCATTTCTCAGGGAACCGCTGCTCTGGAGCCGTTCCCTTCTAGCTGACCATCCTCTCCTCGCTTCCATGCCCCAGAGACAGCACAGCTCAGGCACTGTCCACACCCCATGAGAAATCACCCAAGAATCCAGACTCCTGGGGGACAGGACCCCAGACCCCAGAGTGAGGATGGGGGGAGTGTTGGGAACTCTGCCCTGCAAATGGTGAAGATACATTTTCACTCAATTTTATGCCTGGCTGTATTGCTGCCCAAGGATGGCTGCTGGACCACACCTCAGGGAAGTTCTGCCCTGGCGTAACTCCCCCTCAGCCGAGTGCCCTCTCCTTGCTCCCATGCCTCAGAGTCAGAACTGACCAGCTGAAGCTTGGGCACTGTCCACACCCCTCAAGAAATCACCCAAGAAACCGAAGTCCTGGGGGACAGGCCTCTAGACCTCAGTGTGAGTGGAGTGGAGTGCTGGGAGCTCAGGGTTGCTGACAAAGGATATTTACAGTTTTATACAGTTCTATGCCTGTCAGGAGAATGCCATGGCACCCTAGTAGGGGAGGTAGATCCAGTTTTTAGAAGGTCTCTTCCATGGAGTGTAGTGGTAGGGCCTTTAATTTCTGCCCATTTGTTTGTTTGTGGAATTCTTGAGCCAGTCTCATGGGGGAGGGGGGACTCCTGTCTGCTTTGTGATGGATTTTGTACCTTTTGTTTGCATCCTTTTGGTCGCAGCTCACCTCAGCGGTGTTGATGTGCGTCCTTCGACCTTCTCTCTTGGTGCAGCTCAATTCCACCAGGTTACTTACTAAATTTTTGTCTCTTAACTCTCCTTCTTGACAGGAGCCTATGTGGAAAGCTGGCTTCAGTACGCCATCTTGTCTCCCTCTTATATTTCTACTTTCTATACTTACCTTTTGCAAAAAATAGACTTTGAGCACGATAAACTCTCAGCTCAGTCACTATATCCCGGAATATTACTTTTATTAATAGGTTTTATTTTTTAGAGCAATTTTAGGTTTACAGAAAAAAATAAGTGGAAAAAAAAAAGATACTCTATATGTTCCCTCACTACCACTACTACCAAACCCACAACTTGCATTGATGTATGATTGGTGAGCCAATATTGATAAATCAAGACATCTGTATCAGAATGTTTATTGCAGCCCAATTCATAATTGCTAAGTCATGGAAGAAACCCAAGTGCTCATTGACCCATGAATGGATTAAGAAATTGTGGTACATGTATACCATGAAATATTATTCAGCCTTAAAGAAAGATAGAGACTTTACCTCTTTCATGTTTACATGGATGGAGCTGGAACATATTCTTCTTAGCAAAGTATCTCAAGAATGGAAGAAAATGTATCCAATGTACTCAGCCCTACTATGAAGCTAATTTATAGCTTTCACATGAAGGCTATAACCGAACTATAGCACAAGACTATGGGGAAAGGTCCAAGGAAGGGGAGGGGAGGGGGGAAGTTGGGGTGGAGAGAGGGTAATTGGTGGGGTCACACCTACGGTGCATCTTAGAATGTGTACAGGCAAAACTTACTAAATGCAGAATACAAATGTCTTCATACAATAACTAATAAAATGCCATGAAGGCTACGTTGAACAGTTTGATGAAAATATTTCAGATTGTATATGAAACCAGCACATTGTGTCCCTTGACTGCACTAATGTACACAGCTATGATTTAATAATAAAAATACCGTATATACTCAAGTATAAGCTGAGTTTTTCGGCACAAAATTTGTGCCGAGTTCGGGTTTTTTGGCACAAATTTTGTGCCGAAAAACCTCGGCTTATACTCGAGTATATACGGTAAATAAATAAATAAATAAATATTTTATACTTGCTCCAGGCCGGAACAAAAAAAAAAAAGAAAGCACCATGTGATCAGAATGTTCATTAATGGTTTCACCAAAGTAAGGTTTTTTCCCAACAGCTTCAACACAGCTGAGGCTCCAAAACAATGTGATTTCTAAGAAAAGTTATTGTTACCTCCCTCTAGTTTAGACAGATGGCCCTCAGTTCTCCACATACTGAAAAAACTTAAGTGCCTTTTCCTATAAAATGTAATGAAATAGATAATAAGAATTAGAATGTATAACAACTGAATATTTTGTTATTTGAACATGCTTCTCGGTGGGTAAGAAGAAAGAGGAGAGAATTCAAAACAAAAGAAATCAGTGGTACTTATCCTTGTCTCCTATAGGACCTTGAGAGCACTTACAATAATTAAGTTCTGTTAAGTTTAAATATGTAATAAAAGTGTATCAAACAGCATAAGGAAACACAAATATATTTCATATAAGTAGATAAATTCTGAGACTTATTTATTGCCACTGTATATATATTATGGTCTTTCTTGATTGTGTTTTCTCTGCATGTTTCTTTTCAGACCTCACCAGGGGAAGTCCTGTCTAACAAAAATTCTGTCAGATCCTGCCTAAAAAAAAATTCTAATAAAACAGAATTTCTCCTAGTTTTTTTTTTTTTTGGGGGGGGAGGGGCAGACAGTCTCACTATGGTGTCCTTGTAGAGTGCTGTAGCGTTACAGCTCACAGCAACCTCAAACTCTTGGGCTTAAGTGACTCTCTTGCCTTAGCCTCCCAAGTAGCTGGGACTACAGGCACCTGCCACAATGCCCGGGAACAGGTTCGAACCCGCCACCCTAAGTGTATGTGGCTGGCGCTGTAACCAATGTGCTATAGATGTCAAGCCAGAATTTCTCCTAGATTTTATAAAGTGTTCATGAGTATTAACAGCGAAGAATCATTTTATCTCTCTTAATAGCCACAATTTATTATGCATCAGCCATATGGTAAAACATCTTTGATTTCACCATGCTGATAAAGGCTGTCTTCATCCCACAGCTTTAATACAGCTGTAGCTTTGTCACTGAAGTATCTGTGGTCATCACTAGTATATGTCAATTCCTACCAGGTGCTATACTCAAATGTACTTAAAGGCCATTTATTTAATACAATGAACTTAAGCATATCCACAGTCTTTTAGTCCCTCTCTCTCATCTGCCAAACTAAAGAGTCAGACTCTCTGACAAGAGGCATGATGAGGCTATCAGCAGGGTCTATCTAGGGTTTGAGATCAACAACTGTCCGGATCAGGAGTCCGTTTGGTCCATAGACACAGGTCACTGTTTTATAAAAGTGATCTTGTATCCAGGCCCAGAACATTACTCACTGACAGATAAGACAGTGAAAGTAACAAACAGTACTGAACAGACAACTCAACTAGAACTTGGGCAGAAAACAAACTCTGTACATCACAAATGAAAGGAGTAACTAATGACTAGGGTGAAGAAAGTTTTAAAATTCATCCATTCAATTACATGCCTAACAAGCAGACCACCCCTCCCCTTACCTCCATCCCTTCAAATAATCCAGTCTATTTTTCTCACACTGGATAAAAAAGAGCTATTACAGCCAGTACAGCAATGCAAATGGAACAAAACAAGTATTGTGGTAGCTTTCAAATAATGATTTTCCTTTTAATACTGCAGTTTTTATCTATTTCAATTTTTAAACATAATATCATTTAGAACAGAAGCAACATAAGCAAAATCTAAGGACTTATTTCACTGGTGTTGTTATCTATAGGGAGGCATCCAGGCTGTCAGATGAAACATAGTTTGGGTGCTCTTGGCCATACCCCTGATTTACACACCCAATTAGCTATGAAATTAGAACCTGGAGGAAGAACAGCCAGGTGTACAAAATTTGTACATGGAATGGCCTTCCAGTTATTTGTATCTACATTCTTTCATTTTGTTTGGTTACCTATTTTACTGATTAGTATCACAACTTTTCTTCAAATTTCCTTTGTGATAAAGTACTTCTCACCCCTTGGCAGGATTCTAAAGAGTGCCATACACACGATTTCCCTTTCCAAATAGCCCTAATTGAAGCTCCCTCATCTATAAAATCATATGTTTCTAAGTATTTTCAGTTTTGAGGTTTTGTCCTTGTTCCCTCTTATTTCCACTTTTCTCTTTCATCTTTTCCCCTCATGAGGGTCTGTTCAGATGTGTGTAGACCACTCTAGGGTTAAACAATCTTTAAATCCAAGTACCATATTAAGAGAGAGTAAAAGTCTTTTGGAATTCCATCATAGTGAATTAACCCTCTAAGGGTTTTTAAAAGTTGTTAAGATTTAATGTACTCAGTGATTACAACTATGCAAAAAATGAATTTTAAAAAAGAATTCAAAGGAAAACAACATTCAGCATGGAAGGGCTCAAAAATTAAAAAAAGACTCAAAGAAAAACAACAAAGAAAAGAGTTATGTGGATGCAGAAATAGAATCTCACTTATTAAAAATATCTTGGGACTGTGGTTTACTTTGCAGGAGAAATATTAATTACCAATGTCTTTAATGGATATAGACTATTCAGATCTTCCATTTCTTTTTCAGTCAGTTTTGGTTATTTTTATTTTTCTAAGAAATTTTCCGCTTTACCTATTTTTTTCAAGTTTGTTGTAATTAAGTTGTTTGTTGTATTCTCTTCAGTATTTTTCTTTTAATAATCTTATTAAATAAGAAATATTTAGTTTTATTAACCCTATCACACAATTTTGGTTTTGTTATATTAATTTCTAAACATATCTTTATGTCCTTCCTTCTTTCTTTAGGTTCATTTGACTGATTTTTTTTAATTAAAAAAAATTACCTGGTTCATTAATGTTGAATGCTGCTGCTTTTCCACTGTAAACATTTTAAGCATACAGATTTCCCTTTATAACTTTGTCCCAGAACTCACTTCTGAATTCCCAAACTGACATGTCTGAAACTCAACTCCTGATCTTTTCCCATGCACCTGTTCTTTCTGCAATCTTAGCAGTTTTGTCAATGGCAACTCTATTTTTCCAATTGCTCAGGTCTAGACACTGAAGTCAACTTTGACTTCTCTTTTTATCACATCCTTTGTCTAACCTCTCAGCAAATCTTGTTGTCAAACCTTCAATATGTTCAAAATTCAACCACTCTATCCTCAAGCCTTTTGGTTCCCAATCTGCTATGAATGGCCACAATTTCTTACTCAATTACTGTAAATAGCTTCCCAAATGGTATCCTTGTCCTTGACTTTCTAAGGTAAATTCTCAACACAGGATCTGAGTTTTCCATTCATTAGTTGGTTTCATCTAAGGACTTTCCCTATTATTCAAGAGAATAATCTCAATTCCTGGGCGGCACCTGTTGCTCAAGAAGTAGGGTGCTGGCCCCATGTACCAGGGGTGGCAGGCTCAAACACGGTCCCAGCCAAAAAAACAACAAAAAAAACCCCTCAATTCCTTACAATAGTCTACAAAGGCCTACATGAACTAGCCCTCTACTACCTCTCTGACTTTCTCTTATTCATCTGCTTCTTATTCACTGCTGAGCTCTAACACACATCTCCACTTTTCTGATGAGGCCTTCCCTGACAACCTTATTTAAAACTGCAGTTCACTCACCCACCATCCAGTACTCTCTAGCCCCATCCTTGCTCGTTCTCCTTCATGGCACATATCATTATCTGACATATGATATACGCATTTATCTACTTATTTACATCTTGTTTCCTTCACTGTAATGTAAACTCCATTATATATAGTTTGGATATTTGCCTCCTCCAAATATCATTGAAATTTGGTACCAAATGTTGGAGGTGGAGCCTAGAGGGAGGTATTTGGGTCATGGGAGTGGATTCCTCATGAACAGCTTGGTATTGTCTTTGTGGTAATGAGTAACTTCTCCCTCTATTAGTTCCTGCAAGAGCTGAAGGTTAAAAAGAGTCTGGTAAGCCGGGTGCGGTGGCTCATGCCTATAATCCCAGCACTTGGGAGGCTGAGGCAAGTGGACTGCATGATCTCATGAGTTCAATGCCAGCCTGAGCAAGAGCGAGACTCTGTCTCTACAAATAGCTGGGTGGTGGCAGGCACCTGTTGTCCCAGCTACTTGGGAGGCTGAAGCAAGAGACTCACTTAAGCCTAGGAATTTTAGGTTGCTGTGATCTGTGACACCATAGCACTCTACCAAGAGTGACAAAGTGAGACTCTGTCTAAAAAAAAAAAGTCTGGTCCTTCCCACCTCCCCATCCTATCTTCCCTATCATCCCTCCCCCCACATTCTCTCTTGCCAAGTGATCTTTGTACATAACCTGGCTCCCTTTTTCCTTCTACCATGAGTGGAAGCAGCCTGAAGTCCTCACCAGAAGCAGATGCTGGTGCTATGTGTCTTGTATAGCCTGTAGAATCGGAAGCCAAATAATACTCTATGAACAACCCAACCTTGGGTATTCCTTTATAGCAACACACATGGACTAAGATACTCTGATGCCATGGATTCTTTTATTATTATTATTATTTTTTTTTGTCTGTCCTGTTCATTGCTATATTCCTAGCTCTAACAATAATGTCAGGTATGTGGCACTAAATAATTAATTGCTGAGTAAATAAAACTGACACTTTGAAATTTTCGTGGACTTTTTGGCTTACAATATGGTCAATTGATATGTGTTTATTTGTGGAAAAAAGTATATCTTCACTCGTTGGATATGGTACTCTATCTGTACATCCATTAAGTCAAGCTTTTAATTATACAGTATTGTTCAAATATCTTATTTCCTTCCTGATATTATGTATGCTTAATTATAAAATGCCACATGAAGGGAGTTAAAAATCTCTAATTATGATAGTGGAATTTTGAATCTAAGTTATACTACATACAAATTTAGAATTGTTATATCTTCCTGGTGAATTCATTTTTCTGTCCGTACTAATCTCTAGTAATCTCTGCTAATGATTTTGCTATAAAGACTATCTGTATAACATTATGATGATTACCTTAGGTCTCTTTACAGGCATTTATCTGATATAACTTTTTCACATTCTCTAACTTTTAAACTTTCTGTGTTACAGATGGTTTAGAAAAACTGAAGGGGGATTAATCTATTTCAATAATCTGCAAGTGAAAAATGTAGCCCACTTACAGTGACAATGATTATTGAGTCTTTGGATTTACTTCTCCTACCTCATTGTGTGTTTTCTATTATCCATCTTATTTTCCACGTTTCTTCCTTGCATGCAGCACCTTCCCCCAATTCTTGCCACCTTTGGGATTAAATTTGTTTCCTTATCCAACATTGTTCCTCTACTTATTTGAAAATTTTATGCACTATTTATTTTCTTTTAGTGATTACCCTAGACATTTTACCATGTATATTTTATTTAATAAAATCTAGAATTAATAACTATCTTTACCTTCATCTTAAACAATATAAGGATCTCAGAATGTTTTAATTTTCTTCACTGTCCTTCTGATTTATATATTGGTATTGTCCAGGATTTTACTTTATCTTAATTTTTAACCCCTTGAATTAGACATTAGTATATATCCATAATATGTCTAGTTTTGTTTAAACTTTTCCCACAAGTTTATCATTTGCATCTTATACCTTCTTTCTAGTTCTCTCAGGAAGGATACTGCCCTTCAAGGGTCCTAGATTTATGTAGGAATCTCTGACCCAATCTCTGATTGAGCCCTCAGTTGTGTCTCCTATTCTCTGAGTGCACAGCCTTTGTAAACCGAGCACCTCACTGCCAGGTGCCACAAGTTAGCCTCAAGACAGAAGTTGAGTTTGTTTACTCTTCTAGAACCAAGCATTCTTGTCATTTCAACCTCTGATTTCCTTAGTTTCTTACCTTCTCAACCATACTTTGACAATTATTTTAAAAATCTTATTCAGCATTTTCATATGATCTAACCAGGAAGTTCTCTAGAGATGAATAGAAGTCTTGTCTGAATATTCTTAAGTAACATTTTTAGTATTCATATTATTTGAAATGATTTCATATCATTGTTCTATTCACTATGTATGTTATTGATGAAAAGTATAACTTTAAAAGCCACTTAGAAATGGAATTGGTTAACAACTTTTTTAGTACAAAATTACTTTTTTTGCCTACCAAATATATTTTACATAAATTAAAACTTATTTTCTCTAAATTCTAAGTATAAATATTAACTCCCATTTATCTTCCCCAATATCTTAATATAAAAATGTATAAACATACAGCTAAGTTGGAAGAATATGTATCTACCACTAGGATTCTGATTATCATTTTATAATATTGCTTTATCTTACCTATCTATTCCTCGATCCATCTCTCGATTCATTTTATTTTTTTGTTACTGCACTGCATAGGAAACTGCAGACATCAGATATACCATAAACATTTGATTTCTAGGCAATAAAGCTCACATTCACAAAATTTTGCTTATTATTTTCTAAGTATTTAAAAAGCATGACTGTGTGTGCCACAATCACATAACATCATTTCAGTCAAAAAACAATAGCCTTATAGTTACGAAGGAAAAAAATTAAACTAATTAGTTATTAACTCTTTATAATATACTTCTATGTTACTAAAATATGCATTATATGTGGCATTCATTTGAAATGTTTGCTCTTTCATTTTATCAATATTTAGGAAGAAGTTCCTAATATGGTTTCTATTTGTTTATGATAAAAAACTCTTATTTGCTAATACTTTCTTGTTCAGTATTTCTGAAAAACTATTCTATTTCATGGAGGCAGAAAGGTGAACAATTATACCTTTTAACTTAGCGTAGGCAAAGTTGCATTTGTGTTCTGTAAGTTAAGTGTCTCCCAGTTTAATGATTTTATGAATTAGACTATATCATCTCTTTGAAATTTTATTACAATAAGCACTTTATTTAGCTACCATATGAAGACTATGCTTCTACTGCTACCTATCTTTATGTTAGGGGCATGATTTACATTTCTAGGGAGTACTTTTTTATGAAAATTGATTAACTTTGAACACATACAAAGAGATACACACATAGGAGGTGTAAATTTAAAGTTTACATTTGTTTTAATTTGGAGAAAGGCTTTTAGGTAATTTTTTATACTTGCAAAGACAAAAGATCCCAAGAAATGTAAAAAGATATCTGTGGAATTCCTCCACTCTTAAGACAAAAACAAAATTGTATATAAAACATTTTTTTAATAATCTATAATCTATACAGTATACTTGTCTATTATCACAAAATCATACTATGACCTCACCATTTATATGCTGGATGAAATTAAAATCAATGTAATATTTTATTATTCTTTTCTACTTTATTTTATTCTTTTTAATAATAAGAATCTAATTGGGCTCAGGCAATCTGAATCCCCTGTGAGTGATCTCAGGTACATACATCTCCCTGGGGTTCCTTCTCTTCATCTTTAATTTTAAAATTCCCTATGATGATTTTTCCTGTGTAGGACTTATCCCATTATCTAATAACTTTCTTTTTAATATTAAAATAATGATTATCTAAAGGACAAAGAGCAATGCAAATGCTCATTATAACTGAAATAGTAGAAAAGCATATAAGACAATACATGAAAAAGCTAGTATGACCCAAGGGAAAACATAAAAAACTAGAGTCTAATAATAATAACAATAATAATAATCACCCCAATGACATATATCCAAAAATAATTAGGAAACTGCATCTTAGGAAAAGCAGTGAATAAAAAAATTATACCATTAGTAGAATATGACCATCAGAGGGCCAACAGGATGGTTACAAAATGCAATATGTATGCAAAAACTGAATCACTGCATAAAGTCAGAGGGCAAAGACACACTGAGGCCAGCAAGAATATGCTTCCAAAACTTGTTTCATTCATATAATATTTTTGTTTTTTATCAAGCAGTAGGCAAATTCATTAATTTTTCCCAGAAACACAGAAAACAAAAAAGTAGTTATAAAAGCAAAGAACAAAATTCTAATTACAAATAAATGTAACATCGACCCCAACATTTTTGGCATATGTTCATTCATAGAAGAAAACCTCATTCATGTGAAAAATCTTGGAATATGCTAACATCAATCAGTTAAAAAGGCAAGATTCAATTACAGATCATAATTCTTACAGTACTTTAATGTTTCTCAGCTTCAAAAATACTGTTTTCCAAAGGCTTCACTGCTGGATAGAGTTCAAAATGCCATTCTATATATAATAATCTAATTATAGACATGAATATCTATACAAACAACTCCTCAAATCTTTATCAATCAGAAAATGCCCCTCTCTTTTTAGGCAGTTTACTCTTAAGTAGATGACAATTTCCCAGTTATGTTACAAGAAAGCATCAAAAAACACACATCTAATGACAGATAAATCATCTTAAGGAAGGGGTAGGGAGCTGGTAATCCAAAAAAACCAGTTTCAAGATATAACACCACCAATAACTTGCTTGATGAAAGCAAGCCACATATACTTCTATGAATGATATATACACACACCCAATAAAATATTTGTATAAAAAAGTATAAAATATTATACATATACATATATATATATATACATATACTATAAAATAGTTGTAACTTTAAATTGCGTGAACTTTTATATAATATAAAATAATTTTAATGGAGCCTGGTAAATACCACTCATCTTAAGAAAGAGACATGACTAATACCTGGACTCTCCCATGTGCCTGTTCTATCATATTTCTTTTCACTCACTCCAGACTATTTTGAATTTTGTGCTAATCACTTCCTTGTTTTTATTTATAATATTGCTACAGTTACATTTATCCTGAAACTATCCATCCATTTATCTGCCTCCCTTCATCCATCTATTCATCTAATCATCCATCCCTTAAGCCTACTTTTTGACCTTGATATGAAATTTCTGTAATATTTTTCTCAGAGTAATTTCTTGATATTATTATCTGATTCTTCACACACTCCCTAAAATAAAGGCATGTGTTATACCTATTTAAAGCAGGGAAAATAACAGTGAAGTTAGAGACTTGTCACATTATGTAAGACAATAAACAAATCTTTCTACAATTCTGAAAGTAAAGCAAACCAATGACTATCTCAGAGCTTTACAGCACATTCATATTTTAATATTTTTATACTGCCTTCACACAACCAGTATTTTTTTCTTTCATATTAAAGGAGAAGAGCTATATTAAAGAATATTGATGATGTAAAGCTGTAGGCAATATTCAAATATTTTCTTAAAAGGAAAATAAGAACAAATTAAATAAATAATATAAAAATTATGTATTTTTCTTTTAGGTTGAGATGGGCTATTTAGAAATAGAGTCAGGTTAGAGAATATTTTAACTAAAGAACATGACTTCTTAAATAGGTAGTCTGACACTAATCAATTCAAATTTATCATTCACCTGAGCAAGTGGTGGAAGAATCTTCTTGCATATTTGCTGATTTGGTCTCTATATTCCAATATAGTTGTATCCAGAAGTGGTCTTGTTGGAGCATAGAAGGTTCCAAGGCTTGCCTCAAGCTGTGCTGTGGAATTCAAACATAGCAGCACTAAACAAGTGAAACTCTTTCAATTACAACAGAGTACTCATGTTTGCAGTCAGTCAGGTTTTGCAAACTTGGATGAAATGTGAGCTTGTTGCAGGAAAGATGAAATTAAAATATGACAGCTGGTACAAAAATGAACCTGTGTATAAACTTTCACTTGAGGCAAAGCTGACAATGACTCTGAGCAACAAAAAGCTGTCAAAACTGAAGAAATCCATAATGAACCAACCTCTCACCACAAATGGGTAATTAAAACAGTGACTCATCAAAGTAGCACAGTTTGAACTAGTACTTCCAGTAAAATCAACTCACAGTGTGCTCGACATTTACTCTTTAGCTTAAAGGAGAAGACTAACCTTTTGCATTGGGAATTAAAACCAGTATAGTAGAAATTTTTTTTAATAATACAAATAAACATAGCCTTACTGGAGTAAGAATATGTCTCTATTACAATTTTAAGAGAACAAGATAAGTTCCTATGATGTCCCTAAATCCTTCCCTAAACAACATTCTTGGTTTTATCCAAGTGTGAAAGCTAATTCCCCTGAGAGTGCAAAGAAGGCTTGGAGAGCAGGTTTTGATAAACTAGAGGGGTAGAGATTGGGGGGAAAGGCACATTTAGCCTATTTTGTAATTTTACCAATATGTGCTTATGGGGCTAGGTTTCTTCCCAGAAAAATCTGCAAGTTAAGTAATTACCATAATGGTGAGCATATGAGTATGTATGAGAACACTACAGTTCACAGTAAGGTTCCTCTGATTTTTATGCTTCTAGCACTGGGTTGAATAACCAATTTGTCATTTAGCAAAACTCGTTCGTTGTAGGCATATGTGGTTTTGAAAGTATTAAACACCTCATCAGAGTAATTGCTCTGGACTTGGCTAAGCTGTAAGTAATTTCTCTTTTTAATCTCAAAGCTAGACAGTAAAGTAAGATGAACTTTAGGGGTATTTTCTTTCAAAGCAGCAGTCAATTTAGATTAAAATTGAATACAGCAATGCTATTGTGAAAACAAGCCAGATTCTCTTGCCATTGCTTGTTTTCTTGACAGCATGTTTCGTACATCTGAAATGTTCAAACCTACATGGAATACTCATAACTCTCAGCACAGTTATATAGATTCATTAGATAGCCCAGCTTGATGTTCAAGGCAGAAATGAAGATCTCAAAGATAACTACAACACGGCTACAAATAAAAGGACTCACTAGGTTCCACTAATAAAAGGAAAACAAATTACCATGTCAACTTTGTTAGATTCAGATAGAATGAATCTCAACAGAGAAGAATTCTGAATGTTTTTTAGAAATGTGTTTTGCAGTTACTTGGGAAAAAATGCATATACCTACTTAAAATGTACATATTCTGATAATCCAGCATCATGTAAGAATTTTATTTTAATAGCCTAGTCATACAAGCTTTTTATTTCTTTATCTCCCCAATTGGTTTCTTGAAAATATCCTTTATTAAGGTAAGAATCTGATAATGCCCATTGGTATATTCTCTAATTATCTTTCATATAAAACAACAATCTTACAACATAAATTCACTAAGGTATTAGCAATTTCTCAGTGTCCTAAATGAAGAGTTCATATTTTATCTTCTCCATTATTTCTTCAACAGTAAATTTAGGACTTTTTGTATAGAGTGCATATATCATAATGAGCTTTCTTTAAGGATTCTATTTAAAAAAAATTTTGTGTGTCCCATCTTAACAGTATAACACTACCAAGAAATAATTAGTTGAGTTAACTCTGCAGGCAGCAATATTTTAGTAATAACTTATACCCTAAAATCTTGGAATTATACTTTTCTTTTTAACAAATACTCACTGAGTATCTATTGTGGGTGAAGCACTGTGGCAAGCATTTTCTTATTGCAGAAATACTGGAATTTCCATAGATGAGTTTGGACTACCTCCAAAAGAACATTCAGTTAATATTAAATAAATATTATTGGCCTCCTGTTAACTTGGGTCAAGATTCATGATACTCTTCCTGGAAAGAGCATGTTCTTACTGATTATTCTTCTTTAAAACTACTAAAAATTAGCTTACTTACAGAATTCCATTAAAATAAGATGTGTATTTTGGAAATATAATAAATTGGAATAAAAAAAATCTGTAAAAATGTAAAGAAAATAGTAGGAGAGGAAAAGTTCCCCAGTAAGTTGTTTTGACATACTTCCTATTTTTTTACTTTGCAAATTACATCAAGACAGTTTCTCACTGGCCATAATTTCCTACCATTAATGTCACTGCTTACCACAAATGTATGAAATAAAGTTGCATATGTTAGAATGTTCAGGTACATTTTACATTAAGTAAATAAACATTAGATAATTGACAAATACAAACATTTATTTCATTATTGTATGTGACACATCCCCCGCCCTTCTTAAAAAGTGTTTTACTTCTCTTTTGACAATAAACATCAGAGATTCCTAGGGGCAAAATTACTTACTGAGCAAAGGCAGGGAAATCCAAGCAGGTAAAAGGGAAAGGATATCAGAATGACAAGTGAGAAGAATGAAAACAAGGAGAAGCAGCCCGGGCTACAATTCTGACACATACAAAAAGAGTGACTGTTGGGAACTATTGTCTTTATAGAGACTTGGGTGTGAGAAAAAAATACTGACGTCTAATATGAGGAAGGGATAAAGATCTTTGTTTGGGGCCCTTTGTCTACCAGACTCCAGCATATACATGAAATTCTTGATCAAAGTTTGAAATCTGAGCATATTCCATTCATTAGCTTGAATTGTATAATGACTGCATTGTGAGTTCCAATATAAGCATATATAGAAAAGTTGTTTTTTATGTTGACAAATACTACAGTTAAGTACCACATGGGAACAATTATTTGATATCCAATCCTTTCAGTTTTAATAGAGCATTAACATTTTTGTCTTTTAATCTCTTATAACTCAAAAATATCTTCAAAATATAACTGATTCAATAACATGTATTTTATGTACATACAAAAAACATTTATGAAATATATTTCAAGTCTGACCTTCTCTCTCTAGAGTAAGCTTTTGTCTAAGAAGATGGTTTACAATGGCACTCATGCTGATAAAGCACTGGTGGCCCAAAGTGTCCCAGTTCATGCTGCTCAGGATGTTAATTGCCTCATAGATCTCATCACACTGAATGTGCTGGAAGATGATGTCTACTAGGCCCAGCTGTCCTTGAGTGAAGATACCTGTCACAAAACACATATAACCTGGTAAATCTTTAAAGATAAAAAGTAGAATAACAGAGAGTTAACTTTTCCATAAAGGAAAACAACAGTAATCATTTCTTGCGTAAGTACTAGAAATATGAAACTGATCCCCTTCTCAGCAGCTAACATATGCTATAAGATATCTTGGTACAACAAAAACACATTTGTTCATCCTTTTATAATGAAAGAAAATTCACTTTTAATCTTACAAATTCAAGAGCATGAAACAAAGTTTGGGGGGAGGCATTCTGTTCTCGTTTTATTGTCTTTTAAATATGGCTAATCTCATTTGAAACAACTTCTGTGTATTAAGTGACGATAAAACTAGGGCAGGTTTTGTGTGTATGTGTGGTTTGGGTTTTGTTTTGTTTTTTAATCCTTTAAAAATGTCTGGCTATAAAATCTTCTTTTCTTCAGCCAAAGTTTACTAATTTGGGCAAGTCTACAAAAAACTTCTCAGTACAAATCACCACAAAAGAGAAAATATATGTGAATTTACTTTGTATAATATAAAGTATTATAAAATATTGCTGTAATTCTTCTATGTAGTACTATCATAATCATCAACACCATCACCATTTAACTAAAATAGTTATAGGCTTCAGGATTTTAAGAAAATATTAATTCATGAGAAAGATGAAAAAACTCTTCATACTAACTTTCAGTCACATCAAAATGAACACTTGTGCTACAATGAACAGGACTCAACATGATAGAGAATCCAGGGAATTGCCCTGACTATACTAAGCAGTAAAACTTTACTATTCCTTTTGTGTTGGTAGAATCAAAGAATGTGACTGTCCAAAAGCCTTCCCAAGCCTACAGTCAAGCACTGGAAGTTCTCATAAATCAGGATGGTTCCTTGACAGTAGATATTAATGCCTAGACACTTTGCGGGAAACCAAAAATATCTGACTCTATCTAAACCCTAAGCAACACTTCTACAAGTAGCTAGAGTAAGAACTGATCTGTTGAGAAGAAAAGGTAACATATAATCATATTCAAATAGTTCAAAGGTGATAAAGATAAAATCTTAAAAAGCAACCACAGGAAATAAAAAGACATAGGATGTACGTACAAAGATAAAAATGACTGCAGATTTTGCATCTGACATTATGTAAGGCAGAAAGAAACAGCAAGACGTTTTTGAAAGTGCTGATGGATAAAAATAAGTTGAGATAGAATTCTAAACCCTTGTAACAAAGGATCCAAATTTCATAAAGAAACATACCAAGCCTTAACGCCATCTAATAACAGAGCTTAGAAATAATAAAGCAGAAATGGACATAACAAGAAGGGGAAAAAATCAAGTCTACTATTACACCTGGGAGATTTCAGCACTTTTGTCTTACCAATCAAGACAGCATATAAGCAGAAAATCAGTAACAAATAAAAAATACTTGAAAAACACTATCAATAAATTTATAAAATTTAATTGGCATTTATAAAACCCTTCACCCAACAACAACAGAATACACATTGTTTTTAAATGTGCATATACAGTATCCGAAGTGGAGCATAATGTAGGTAATAAAAACAATCCTCAATACATTTAAAAGGTTTGAAACTGGCTCGGCATCTGTAGGTCAGCAGCTAAGGCACCAGCCACGTACACTGGAGCTGGCGGGTTCAAATCCAGCCTGAGCCTACCAAACAATGACAACTACAAACAAACAAACAAACAAAAAGGGACCTCATCTTTAAAACTAGACAGGCGTGGTGGTAGGTGCCTGTAGTCCCAGCTACTTGGAAGGCTAAGGCAAGAGAATCACTTGAGCCCAACAGTTTGAGGTTGCTGTGAAATATGATGCCACAGCAGGCATCTGTTTCACCCAGGGCAACTGAGTGAAACTCTGTCTCAAAAAAGAAGAAGATATAATAAATCTAAGTGTGACTGTGTGTGCCTGTAGTCCCAGCTAGTAAGGAGGCTAAAGTGGGAGGATTGGTTGAACCTAAGATTGTTTAGTCTAGCTTGAACAAAATACTAAGACTGTCTCAAAAAATAAAAACATAATTTAAGAAAATAAGAAGTAATATAAACTCTACACAATTCACAATATTAACATAAGAGGAGGGAACACTTCCCAACTCATTTCATGAGGTTAGCATTACAGACACCAAAACTAACAAATACAAGAAAAGACAAAATCTACAAATCAATATTCTCCATAAACAAATGCAAAAATCCTTAACAAAATATTAGCAAATCCAGCAATATATTAAAAAGGTAATACATCATGAACAAGTGGGATTTACCCCACAAGTGTAAACATCTGAAAGCCAATCAATATAATTCACCTTATGATGAGAAAAAGGGGAGAAAAATATAATCATTTGCATCAATGCAGAAAAAACACTTGAAAAAATTCAACATTCACTCAATATTTCTGGAAGACTAGAAATGGGAGGAGACTTCCCCAAACTAATAACATTATATTTACACTGAAAGACTGAGTGCTTTCCACCTAAAAGTAGAAATAAAGCAAGGATGTCTTCTCTTACCATTTCTATTTAATATGATACTGGATGTCTTAGCTAGATAATAAGGGAAGAAAATGAAACAAAAGGCATACAGGTTGAATAAGGAGAGGTAAAACTTTTAAATCCAGTTGTCATTATCATCTAGAAACTTGAAAGGAATCTTTAAAAAGTTACAACTAAAAATGGGTTTAACAGGGCTACAGGATACATGGTCAATATCCCAAAGAATTAAAAAGTATATATAAACATACTATTTACAATACAAAAACATGAAATACTTAGAGATAAATTTAACAAAATATGTACAAGATCTTTGCATTTAAAACTATAAAATAGTCTAGGCACAGTGGCTCACAGCTGTAATCCTAGCAGTCTGTGAAGCCAAGTTGGGTGGATTGCTTGAGGTTAGCCTGAGGAAGAGTTAAAAAAACAAAACAAAACAAAACAAAACAAAAAAAAAAACCCTAGCCAGGCATGGTGGTGGGGGCCTGTAGTCCCAGCTACTTGAGAGGCTGAGGTAAGAGTATCACCTGACCCAAAAAGTTTGAGGTTGCTGTGAGCTATGACACCAGGGCATTCCACCCTGGGTGACAGAGTGAGACTCTGTCTCAAAAAAAAATCATAAAACACTGCAGAAAGAACTCAGGAAAATCTAAACAAATTAAGAGAAGGGCTATGTTCATGGATCAGAAGTCTCCACCATTCCTCCCCAAAATGATGTATAGATTCAACATAATCTCAATCAACATCTTATTTGTGTTTTTGTAGAAACTGACAAGACAGTTTTAAAATTTATATGGAAATGGAAAGAGTACAGACTATGAAAAATATCAAAAATATAATGAAAAAGAATTAAAAAGTTGGAGGACTAACAGTACCTGATTTCAAGACTTACTGTAAAGCCATAGTAATTAAGATACTGTGGTACTTGGTGAAGTATAGACATACAGCTTAGTTGAAGAGAATCAAATCTATTCATAGGCATGCACACACACACACATATGGGCAAGGTCATTCAACAAGAGAAAGATACTCTTTCCAACAATTTGTACTGGAACAACTAGATATTCATATTAAAAAATTAGTATCAACTCTTACCTCATTCTCATAGTATATGCAAAAAGTTAACTTGAAATAGACCACAAACCCAACTGTTAGAGCTAAAATCATAAAACTTCTAGAAGAAAACATGGAAGAAAATTTTTGTGACCCTGCATTAGATACAAAATGAAAAGCACAAGCCATAAAATAAAGGTATTTATGAATTGAGGTGGGTAGATTGCCTGAGCTCAGGAGTTTGAGACAACCCTGAGCAGGAGAGTGAGACCCCATCTCTAAAAATAGCTGGGCATTGCTGCAGGCACCTACAGTTCCAGCTACTCGGGAGGCTGAAGCAAGAGGATTGCTTGAGCAAGAGTTTGAGGTTGCTGTGAACTATGATGCCACAGCACTCTACCACGGGTGACAAAGTTAGATTATGTCTCAACAAAATAAAACAAAATTAGATTAAATTAAAAACTTCTGCTACTCAAAACATACAGATAAGAAAATGAAAAGGTAAACTACTGGCTAGAAAAAAATATTCACAATACAAGTGTCTTAACAAAGGCTTGATATTCAGAATATAAACCACTTATATAACTCAAGTAAACACACAATTCTAATTAAATTTGGGCAAAAGATTTGAATATATACTTTACTAGAGAAGATACATGGCAAAAAAAAAAAAAAGCACATGAAAAGATACTTAATTCCAATAGTCATGACGGAAATGCAAATTAACACCATTACACACTTGCTAGAACGGTTAAAAAATAACATTAATGTCAAGAGTTATTGATAATGTGGAGCAACATCAACTCCCATAAATTGTTGATGCTAAATGGTACAATCACTTTAGTAACAGTTTCTTCTAAAGTAAAACATACACTTAGCTTATGACCCAGCTACGGTTTACTTCCAGGTTTTTCCCAAAAGAAATGAAAATATGTTTATACAAACACTTGTACATAGAAGTACATAACATTTTTAGTCATAGTAGCTTAAATATGGAAAGAGCCCACTGGCATGAGAAAAATTTTTTAAAATGTGGTATTTTCTGTATAATAGAATATTAATCAATAATATGAAGAAAAATATAAATAAAAAATTATAGATACATACATATAGAATATTCCCACCAAATAATGCTGAGTGAAAATATAAAAACACAAAAAAGTACCTACTCTATGATCTCATTTCTTTCTTTCTTTCTTTCTTTCTTTTTTTTTTTTTTTTTAGACAGAGTCTCCAAAAAAAGTACCATGGCATCACAGCTCACAGCAACCTCAAACTCGCGGGCTTAAGCAATTCTCTTGCCTCAGTCTCCCAAGTAGCTGGGAATATGATCCCATTTCTATGAAATTCTATAGTAGAAAAGGCAAATCTAATCAACAATAACAAAAAACAGATCCATGCTCACCAGCTTTGAGAGGTGTGGGAATTAATTGCAAAGGGTCTGAGAATTTGGAGGGATGATAGAAATGTTATATATGGGGCAGTGCCTGTGGCTGCAACAAAAAAAAATAGCCGGGTGTTGTGGTGGGCACCTATAGTCCCAGCTACTCAGGAGGCTGAGACAAGAGAATCGCTGTGAGCTGTGTGACACCATGGCACTCTGCTGAGGGCGATAAAGTGAGACTCTGTGTATACAAAAAAAGAAGAAAAAAAAAAAAAAAAAAAAGAAAGAAATGTTCTATATCTTGGTTGCGGTAGCAATCATAAAGGGATATACATTTGTCAAAACTCATTGAACTGCCAGCCTCAGTGGCTCACGCCTGTAATCCTAGCCCTCTGGGAGGCCAAGCCGGGTGGATTGCTTGAGCTCACAGGTTCGAGTCTGAGCAAAAGCGAGACCCCATCTCTACTAAAAATAGAAAAGCTGAGGCAAGAGGACTGCTTGAGCCCAATAGTTTTGGGTTGATGCCATGGCATTCTATCCAGTGTGACAGCTTGAGACCCTGTCTCAAAAACAAACAAACACAAAAAAAACCTCATTGAACTTAAAATTAATATATTTCATTTATAAACTGTACCTCAATAAACTTGAGTTTAAAATCCATCATCACTCTAAGTAGAAGACTGCTATCTGAAATAAAAATTCATTTCAAATGATAAGAGATCTAAATTAAAGATGCCTAGACATCTAACAAAGTATCTGACATTTCTTTCCAGAAATAAACAACCAATTACCACTCGGGTAAAGTATAATAATGAAATAATTAATTAAAAATAACTCTTTAAAAAAACCTCTTTTGAATCCATTTCTTACAAAATTTGAGAGAAAACTCATATTACTTGTTTTTTAGAAAGAGTGACATTTATACACACACATATCATCTGTGCTTTTTAAAATTCTATGAGAGAGGATGTCAGCTTCAATTATCTCTTATTTAATATTATCATTTGAACATTTAACCTTTTTCCCAACTTATGTGCTCTCACTGTGGGGGCATCCAGGCAGATGGAATACTATCAGTACCATCATGGAAGGAGTGAGCTTAAGGGCACATGCCAGGCCTGGGAAGCTATGTGAGTACAGCACAGCTGGGAAGATGATGCCCAAGTGAAAAACAGAATTTATTAACCTCTGGAGTCTTTCAAGCTGGAGAATTCATGACCAAATCTGTAGTGTTAGAAAGATCACTCAGATGGCACTCAGGATTAACTGAGGAGTCAGATGGGAAGTTTGGAAGATAGAAGAATACAGATAGAAGACCTTCCTACAGAAGATGTAGATTAGGGCAATGACAGTGAAACTGAACTGAATGAGATGTTTTAACAGCATTTATAAGGCAATGTTGATGGGATTTGGTCAATGATTAGACATGGTCTTGGAGTAAAGAAGGGACGATTTTACAATATCTTTCTACTTGCATTTTCCATCCAAATTACTGTATCATCCACCAAAATAAAGAATATTGAGGTGGGCGTGGTGGCTTATGCCAATAATACCAGCACTCTGGGAGCCCGAGGCAGGTGGACCACTTGAGGTCAATAGTTTGAGACCAGCCTGAACAAGAGCCAGATCCCGTCTCTACTAAAAATAGAAAAATTAGCTGTGTGTCATGGCAGGTGCCTATAGTCCCAGCTACTTGATAGGCTGCGGCAAGAGGAACTCTTGAGCTCAAAAGTTTGAGGTTGCTGTGAGCTATGATGCCATACCACTCTACCCAGGGTGACAGAATCTGTCTCCCCCTCCCCCCCCAAAAAAAAATCGAGATTAAAAAAAAAAGAATACTGAGAAAAAGCAGGTTTGAGGACAGAGATGATTACTTCCTTGTCTGCACATAATGAGTTTGAGGTTTATGTACATCCAAGGGAAAGCACCCAGCAAGTCAGGTGAATATGCAGATGTGCAGTCAAGAGTGGTCAGTGCTAGAGTCAGAGATGAGATAATAAATTAAAAATATACTTTCAA
This sequence comes from Loris lydekkerianus, assembly GCA_963574355.1. Classification (NCBI taxonomy): domain Eukaryota; kingdom Metazoa; phylum Chordata; class Mammalia; order Primates; family Lorisidae; genus Loris; species Loris lydekkerianus. Next base: position 23,330 of record CAUYPK010120305.1, read on the forward strand.
CCTGTACAAAATGAGAGAAGAGATAAAAATGGAACCCTGGAGAGCCCTCCCCCCCCCCAATTTTTATGAGTAAGCAGAAAAGTGACAGAAGGTTCCATTTAAGGTCACAGAAGGTAAGAACAATGAGAGTTCTATGTCAGCTGATGTCAGCAATCAGTCATCAAGCAACATAAGAGAAGTACATTTATCAATTAGGACAGCAGTTCTCAACCTGTGGGTCACAACCCACAGGAACTGTAATAAAGGGCTGTGGCATTAGGAAGGTTGAGAACCACTGAATTAGAAAGTCATTGGTGTCTTTTCCAAAAGAACACTGAAGACAGTCAGAACACAGTGCTCTGAAGAGTAAGTGAAGCAGCAGAGAAAACCAGTGTTCACTATTATTTCAATGAGTTTGGCTATGAAAGGAAGGTAAGCATTTGATTAATAACAATGGAGAAACAATTTTAAGGAAGTCTTTTGTTTTTATGGTGTGTTTTGGGTCTATTTATCTGCTAACATAGCAAGATCAAGGGAGGGGAAAGGGTGAAAAAGTGCCAAAAGGAATGTTGTAGGATCCATAGTGGAAGTATGGTGGAACTAGTCTTGGACTAGAAATGGGGGTTCTTTTTTACTGACTTGAGAAAGAAAGATTTGTATGTATATAGAAAAGTGGTTGTGTAGGTAGATGAGTTAAAGAGTAGATAAACTTAATGAAGTACCAATTAAAAAGGTGAGATCCTCTGTTGAGAGGACAGGAAGCTGATTATGTGAGTTTAAAGAGAGCAGGGAAACATGGAAAAGGTATTAGATGAGAATGGAAAAGCTTTAGTATCTCAGTAGTATAATTAGGACCTCTTTTTAAAATTAATTTCAGTCTATGTATGTGGAAATATGCGATAATGACTATGACATAAAGAAATTCTGAATATATATTGCTTTACATAAAACAATATTTCTTGGCTTCCACATGGGAGGATGACACTTCTAGTTGCCTCTTGAAGACATGATCTTTCATTTTTTTCTAATAACAGTGGTTACAGCCTTTTAATGTCCAACACATTTCTGCAATAATTGCAGGGATTGAGAATGGAAGCTGCAGTCTTGAAACAGTTTTCCTTCAACGTTACACTAACTGACCTAATCTAAGAGTGAAACTCCAAAAATCTTAGCATATTGGCATTAGCTACACTACGTTTACATATGACAGCTTTCTATTTTAAACTACGATTTATGATCTATCTTTACAATTTTAGATTGTAAGCTACACCTTTCATGTCAAATTTTCCAAAGGCTTGCATAACAAGCATTTGAAAAAAAAAAAAATCTCATAAATGCTCCCTAGTGGAGAGACTGCACATGCAACTACCTGTTTATATATGCAGTAACTTGAATTATACATGAAAATTCCACATGGATGCCCAGAATCAGCACTGTGTTAATTCAAGAAGTATATTAATTTTTTTGGATGTATTTAGTAGCAGAGCATAAGAAAAATCTGTTCTTTAAACTGATTTTTCTTTTAAAAAATCTGCTAGTTGGAATCTTCTATTTCAAGGAATCTACTCTTCCTAGGAAAAATAATTTGTAATAAATATTAATCTCATAATACATTAAAAACGAGAAACAAAACTTTTTTAAAATCCTTGGAAATTCCATATTTAGATATTTTAAAGAGCCTATAAGACTATACATTACTCTATCCTACAAAACTTAAAAGTCATATTGAACACAAAATTTAAATGATAAATGTCAGTTGAAAAGTTATCACCTTTCCATTTCAATGCTTACTTCTATAGGATAATTCTCTTCCAAGAGACCTTCTTGGTAAAAAGAGGTGACAGCCAACTCATTGCCTAATTGATTTAGGAACAGTGCCCAGGGAGACAGTCCAATTAAGTTTACAAGCTGGCAATTAGCAGGAAGCCCTCTAAATCCCTACAATGAGAGCCTGTTTACTTTAGTAAGAAGGCAAATGTGCTAGAGATAGGAAGAGAAAACTGTGCTTTTTGCAAAGCTGTTTCGAGTAGGCCCACAAGGGAGGGCTGAAGAAAAGCTAGGTGTATGTGGGCAGACAGCCTTCTGTTTGACAGGTAACTGAGTAATTTACAGGGTGAAAAGGAGAGAGAGAGCAAGACCAGGGAAGAAAGAGGGAGAGAGAATATGTGTGCATGTCTGTGTGTTTTAACAGACATGCAAAACATCAAACATCCACTTTAATTAGTGTTGTGTATGGAGACATACAACTGTTAAACATGTATTTGGGCAAAGTATAACTGTATTATCTCATAATAAATAGATTCCAAACATTTTTTCTTGGACAATATTAATATTATGAATAGATTTTACTTCATTTTATTATATGGAAAGAACATAGACCTCACACTACATGTCTTATATCTTTCATGTTATTCAAATCATTTTCACTAGATTTATTTGATATGTTCAATTTCAGAGACAAGTATATCAATTTTAAAAAAGTAAACTGAAAGGTATTTAACAAATACTATATTTTTAAAAATTTAACTTTGTACACAGAGCCAAATCCTGTAAGGGGTTTTAAGATGTATTTACATTTTTATGTTCTCATGTAGACATAATGCACATTAATTAAAATTTGTTTTTCTAGACCTACGGTTCTTGAAAGAATGTTAAATTACAGAAAACTACCTAAAATATATAATATATCTCAGGGCATAACTGGTAATTTCAAATTACAAAAGGCAAATGAATCATCATAATAAAATTTCATTTTAAGGTCTCTTGGTTGAAATGGGCTACAATAACACATGATTTTGCTATAGTGATAAATCCCTTGAAATACTTTTATCCGAAAGGAAAACAAAAATCAAGAGTTATAGAATATCTTCAGCAATTTCTAACTAAATATCTGCCTTTTAAAATTTTAAGACAATTGTTTCACAAAATTCCAATCTGGAAAGCGACAGACACCAATAATCTAATTTTTATAGAAAAACTATTACATTCACACAACACAGAATTTTTCAATGGACATAAGTACTTTTAAAATAGTCACTTTTTTATTTTAGAGAATATCAAATATGAAAATGAAGGCTTTTTTTTTTTTTTTTTTAAGAGACAGTGTCTCATTTTGTCACCCTTGGTAGAGTTCCATAGCGTCACAGCACACAGCAACTTCCAGCTCCTGGGCTTAGGCAATTCTCTTGCCTCAGCCTCCCACGTAGCTGGGACTACAGGTGCCCGCCACAACACTTGGCTATTTTTGTTGTTGTTGTTGTTGCAGTTTGGCTGGGACCAGGTTTGAATCTGCCACCTCGGTAAATGGGGCTGGCACCCTACTCATTGAGCCACGGGCGCTGGCCAAATTAAGGTTTTTTAATCATCATGATTGACAATTAGTACAATTTCCAAATTTTTAAATATCTAATATTCCTTTCACAGAAAATCATACATAAAACATTCTTAAGGAAACTGTATGAAATGTCTGAAAAGGAAACATATTCACAGGAAACCAAATAGAAAAAAAATCTATATTCCAAGAATAGTTTTATTGCCATAATTATAACACCATCATAAATACTTTAATTTACTTACTCATCAACCCCCATCAACTTACCACGTTTAAACAAAAGTACACCCAAAGGTCCTTTGTCAAACCTGAGGAATAGGAGATCATAGATGACACCACTTTCAGGCTTCTGTAAAACAACCTGAGGAGCTATCCACTGCATTTGAACAAGACTGCTGGGAACATCAAAGAATTTACTGAACTGCAGAGTCTCCCTGGGTAAGCGGTCTTCAGCCAAGAGCTGGATGTTAATAGGGGATAGAGCCATATCAAAAATTTGCAGCTCCCCTTGGTTGCTGCCAACTAGAAGAATGGCGCCACTTGGGTGGCAGCTTATTAATGAAGGTAAAAGTTCAGCCTGAGCTAAGACAGTCACTCTACGTTGAGTTTCATAAAGAATCACTGAAGAATCTTCACAGCCCAGAATTAGTTTGTCTTCAGTAACATTCCTGCAGCAGCTGATGACCTTTGATTTAACTGGTATTCTGGTGACTGACACACACTGGATTTTGTTCCGAACACATTCATAGATGCAGCTGTCAGCCATGGGCTCTTTGTCTGCACTGATGGAGCACTCCACAGTGAACACCTGATAAGGCTGTTTGGTGCCAAAGCAAACATCCAAAGGATCCCATTCTGTACGGACAGAACTTAGAACCTGTAAGAAATATATCAAGTACATTCAGATAGATCTTGATGTTTCTTTAGCTGTCACAAATAGGCAAGCATATCAATTTAGAAACCTATTAAAGATTATCAAGTAGGGGCAGCACCTGTGGCTCAAAGGAGTAGGACGCTGGCCCCATATACTGGAGGTCGAGGGTTCAAACCCAGCCCTGGCAAAAAAAAAAAAAAAAAAAAAAAAAAAAAATCATCAACTAGTACTTTAAATATCAGCAACATATAAGTATATAATAGCACATACAGCAATCTAGGTCATGTGGAGCATATATATACATATATATAGCACAGCTGAAGGGATTAAGCTATAAGATTTAAACTTTAGCATTTTATTTTGGAAAGACCATAAATCACTTAAATGTACAAACTAACATGGCCAGATTTTAGTAAAATAATATGGTTACCAGAACATCTAAAAATTTACAAATTAGAAAGAATGAACAACTTGAACTTTGCCTAACACAAACAATGTAACTTAATTATATGTACCCATATGTTAATCTGAAATTCTTAAAAAAGAAAAAAGAATGAATAAAATACTTTAAACAATTAATCTCTTTCTGTGCACAATCCTTGCCGATTCTAAAATTGTTGGTAAATTACTTATCAGAAATACAACTCTAATTAGTAGGTCTAAAAAGGAGGAAAAAGTTTAGAAACCTGTTAACAGTCTAACAGAAATATTTTACTATCAGAAAGGATATGAAGGATTACTAAGTAGACAAATGACCAATAGAAATAATATCGTGTACTGGTTTTTAAATAAAAATTAAAAAATCAAGACCTAGTAAATGCTGTTGAACCTTGAATAACAGGGGTTTGAACTGCATAGGTCTACTTACAGTGAATTTTTTTCAAATAAACATGGATTGAAAATACAGTATTCCCAGGATACTAAACCTGTGTATACAGAGGGCTAGCTTTTTGCTGTTCTGTTCTACAGGGCTGAATATGTGCAGATTGTGGTACACCAGTGGATGATGGGGCAGGAATGTCCTGGAACCAATCTCCTTAATGTACTGATGGATGACTATAATATGATTTGACTGGGATATGATTTGTCAGTATTGGTGAAGTAAAATTTTAAAACTATCTTTGGTATAGAAAGGAAAGGCTACTACCTATAAGAAACACTAAAGCATAACAATGAAACAAAACAATTCGCCACTCATTCCCTTTATTTGTGTGTAACTGATAAAAGGCCAAGAACCAGGAGAGTGGTATTAAAGAAGATATTTTCTAACACTTTGTCAAAAAACCTCAAAGACCTAGAAACATTAAATAACACATATCTACAAATGTCATAAAATTTTATAGAACTATGCACACACAAAAATGGTGCACATAAAATCTGATGAAATCCAACTATGGTCTGTACCTTATTTAATAGTATTGTACCAAGGTTATTTTCTTATATTTGACATTGTATTGCAGTAACATATTACCTTTGGGAGAAACTGGAGGGAAATTACACAAAGACCTTTCACTATACTATGTTATCAATTTCTTATGAGTCAAACTATTTTAAAATTAAAAGTTGTTTTGGGGTTTGTTTGTTGTTTTTTTTTTTGAGACAGAGTCTCAAAAAGTCACCTTGGGTAGAGTGCTATGCCATCATAGCTCACAGCAACTTCAAACTCTTAGGCCCAAGCAATCCTCTTGTTTCAGCCTCCTGAGTAGCTGGGACTGCCACAATGCCCAGCTAGTTTTTAGTAGAGATGGGGGTCTTGCTCTTGCTGGGGCTGGTCTTGAACTCCTGAGCTTAGGCAATCCACCATCTCACCTCTCAAAGTGCTAGGATTACAGGCATGAGCCACCATGCCTGGCCAAAAGTAGGTGGTTGTTGTTGTTGTTGTTGTTTTTTAAGAAAAGCACATACAGGTATGTTACAGAGTGCGGAATTGGGGAGGAGTAGTTGATGAGTCTTAAAAAAAAAAAAAAAAAATCCATACTATACATCAAGACCAAAATAATCTTGCTAAATTAAGTGCTTTTGCTTTCACTCCCTGTTGAAAACCTTCAATGGCTACCCACAGATTGAGGAGTTAAATTTTTTTTCCTGTGCCTGGAATACAAAATTCTGTGGCACTTACATCCAATTCCCTCCCTCTTTCACACTCTTTTTTCTGCTCTCATTTTCTCTTTTGTCCAGTAAATATTTGAGTATAAGCTACGGTCCAGGCACTGGTCTGGGGTGCTGGAGATACAACAGAAAATAAATCCTCTTCCTCAGGATCATATACATTTAGGGAGAAAAAGTGGTATCTTTTCCTTACCCACTGTAAAGTTTATAACTGACATCCCTAAAGCAAAAGACAGATTAAGAGAAAAGCATAACAAATTTATTTAAGCAAAGTCTTACATAACCAAAGGCTTCCCAAAGACCCAGGGAAAACTCTCTTTTTTATGTTTAGGTTTGATGAAGAATGAACAGTCCTGTAGAAGTATGACTGCAAAAAAATGCATATATGACCTAATGATACTATGTGGAACTTAGCAAGGCCTGTTTGTTTAGATTTTTCTTTAAATCCCTGTGTCTGCCTTCCTTTCCTCCAGGTATAGGGCAGGACACTTGTCACATAAGGGTCTTATAACCTACTTTCAGAGAAGGCATGTCAGAGAATTCTTTTCATGACTTCAGGGGAAAAAATCAGGGGAATATCAGAGAAAGAAAAAGATAAGGTCAGAGAGCGCTTTCTGCCTCTTTGGTTTTCTTAATTTCCTTCATCTTAAAACACTCAGTATGCCGAGATACCATATTTTGGGCTTGCATTTCCTGTACCCTATCAGACCATAATAGCAAAAGACAATAATTAACAAGTGAACATATACAGATATCTCACATACGTACTTACTAAATATTGTGAAGTAAAATAAAACAAAGTAAGGTGGAGTGGAGAATGGCTGGAGTGGGGAGGAGGAGGTGTGACCCAGAGGTCAGGACAGGTCTCTGTGATAAAAGTTAGCCATGTAGCCACGAGGAAGAAGAGAGCATCATGCAGAGGAAATGGGCCCTGGCATATAAACTCTTTTGGGCAGACAAAGGAGACCAATATGGCTAGAGAAGTGGAAAGAAGGAAGAGAGTCATGGGGAATGGAAATCGGGAAGTGGGGGAAATAATGTGCAGTAACCTGTAGGTCAATAAGGACTCTGACTTTTTCTCTAAATGAGATGAGAAGCTATAAGTTTTGAACAAAGTAAGAATATAATTTGACTTGCAAAATCTAGTGTTATGTCCTGCATTCTCCCTCCAGCACTCTACTCACAGTTAAACTGTTCCACATTTTCCCTGTTCTATAACTTCACTCATGTCCTTTGCCTGAAATCCACACTCTTCACCCACAGAGACTCACCTTTTCCTACCAACCATACTTACATAAATACTAGACTGAAAGTATCCCAGTTTCATGGACACCTTCCAGCTGGATGGCATCTTCCCTTCCTTTAAACCAGCCTCTATACCCCCTTCCCAGTTCCAACTTGGCCAATGCCTTTCTTGTGACATTTTCCCTTTTGTTTGCTTCTTAGTTACATGTCTTCATTTTCATTGTAAGTTTTAAAAAATTAACTATATCAAATATTTTATACTTTTTTGTACCTGTGTAACAACTAGCCAAAAGCTGTCTTGGTACTAAGTATGCAATAAACTTTTTAAACTAATAATTTTTTTAAAAGCCACTCAAACACTGGCTGTAATGTCGCACTTCTAGAAAGCTAGAAGTTTTGTAAAGGAAGCTTTATGACAGAGACTGAGAAGTCAGGTGATGTTGGGTAGAGCCCGTACTGACACAGGGGCAGCCAAAAAAGGAGGGTCCAGCCAGACATATTCTTGGCCCAGAACAGATTATGCTCAAGGTCCAGGCAGATGGGTCTCAGGCTCCTTTGTTTCCCAAAGTTTGTGAGACCCTCTCTAGTTGACTCAGTAGCTTCACCAAGATGAAGGAGTAAAAAGCAGAATAAGACCACAGACTACATACACTCCCTGTTCCCTGCTGCTAATCCCAGATTACTCAAAAAAGACAGCCAAGGTCAAGAAGATCACTGCTGTCTTCCCAGCTGTCCACACGATGATTCTCAATAGCTGATGTTCACTTAAGAGAGGAAAATGTCTTGCATGGCATAATTAAAGACATCATAAATGTTTAAAGATTAAAAACTACTTGAGTGTGAGGCAAGAGAATTGCTTGAGCCCAAGACTTTGAGGTTGCTATGAGCTGTGACACCATGGCACTCTACTCAGGGTGCATAGTGAGACTATCTCAAAAACAAAAACTACTTGAGTATTCATAAGTTTCAGTAAAGAGTATCCCCACCAATATAATAATAGTAATAAGCAAGAAAATAGGGTACTGTATCAATAACTTTTCATAAAATCTCTTACTTAATCTTTTCAATAGTCAAAAGTTAGGTATCTACATTCTGCAATCTATATTCTAGAGCAGTGGTTCTCAACCTTCCTAAGGCCGCGGCCCTTTAATACAGTTCCTATGGGTCGCGACCCACAGGTTGAGAACTGCTGTTTTTAGATATAAGGAAAATGAGGGTCAGAAAGATGGTGTAAGTTGTTCTTGGTCCCAGAGTTAATAATTGATAGAGCTACAATTTCAATGCAAGTCTGTCTGACACTAAAAATTAAGGTCTTTCTCCACAGGACATGCTGTCTGGCAAGCACGAGTGATTAGTAAGTTTACATAAATATAACTGCTTTTTCTCTATGTGATCAGAGAAAGGAAAGGAGAATGACAGGGCCCTGGGGACAGACTTAAAGTGTGGAGGAAGGATCTCCACAGAAGAAAGAAGAGTGAAAAAAAAAAAAAAAAAAAAAAAAAAAAAAAAAAAGAAGAAAGAATGAAAGTGGGATAAAAAGGGAAAGGGAATGAAGAGACAAATTATGTAAATGACAAGCCTGTTAACTTTGGGGTGGGAAAGAAAAGCTTATGCTGAGCTATATTTGTCAAGTATTTAATAATATAGACAACTCTGCTCTGTATGACTAAGGAAATTTGAAAAGGGAAATTCTTAATAACCTGACTTCTTTGAAAGATTCTTCATTCTTGAATTAACTAATTTATACTGAAAACAGAATGCTTTGTAAATATAAATGGAAAAACATCCCTAAATTGAACAAAAATTAAACTATCTTCTCAAAACAAAAATTATACAAATACAAATATCACTGCTTTTATATGTTTATATAGAAGATAAAAAGGAAAACTAAGTTTCTTCTATAATGTTGTATGTAGTCTTTCAAAAGTAGTATTATATTAAGAACAGACAGGGTCAAGTTTATATGACTCTTATAATGATATGACATTAGCATTAACATCCAAAATACCTGTACATTTAAAGTATTTATTATACTTGGGTTCAGAATTTAATTTCAAGTTGTAACTGTTTCTGTATAACTGTTACAAACAACATCACAGAGTAAAAAAAGCAAGTGACTCTTTGTTCTGCCACTGCAGAGTGCTGGGATATTGAGCAAGATCACCTTTTAGAATTGGAGTTTTCTCATCTGTAAAATAAGGATTTATTCACCTGTGTTGCAGGATTGCTATAAGAATTTAAAATAATGTAATTATTGATAACATGCAGGGGACAGAGAAACCCTCAATATATGGTGGCTATTATTGTTGTTCCTGACGTAAAAACCCTGGATTCTTTGGCAAAGATAGTAGATAACAAAAAGAAAGAAAAACACTGACACTAAATAAAATCTATATTTTATTATTTAGAATTTATAGCTGATATTTATATAGTGTAAACTATAAATGTGGAAGATAATTTTAAACATAGCAAAGATGTGGCTTGGAAGTTTAAACATTAAACTGATTTAATTGATTTATGATATTTAGCAGTGTACTTGGCACATGGTAGTGGTCCAATAAACACTATTCATGGAATACATTCAAATGAGACATAATTTCATATTTAATTTCATGAGTACAAATTTATTTTAAATCATATTTATGTGACTTTTCTTTTTTCTTTACTTTCTTTTTTTTTGAGGCAGTCTCACTTTGTCACCTGTGGTAGAGTGCAGTGGCATCGTAGGTCACAGCAGCCTCAAACTCTCGGGCTCAAGCCATCATTCTCCTCAGCCTCCCGAGTAGCTAGAATTACAGGCACTCGCCACAGAGCCTAACTATTTTTAGAAATGAGGTCTCACTCTTGCTCAGACTGATCTCAAACTCCTGAGCTCAAGCAATCCATCTGCCTCGGCTTCCCAGAGTGCTAAGATTACAGGCATGAGGCACTGAGCCTGGCCTACTTACGTGATTTTTAAAGATAATCAAGATCATTAGAATGAAAGAAACATTTCTAAATTTCTAGACAGTCTATTATAGTAGCGGTATCATGTACTATAATGAAATACACACGAAGCAAGCCAGGCACAGTGGCACACATCTGCAGTCCCAGGTACTCAAGAGGATGAGGCAGGAGGATTGCTTGAGGCCAGCAATTCAAGACCAGTCTAAGTGATACAGTGAAACTCAGTCTCACTGAATTTCAAAAAAATAAAAATAAAAATAATTAAAAAATAAGTACATAGATACAGTAAATCTGCACAGGGAAATGTTTATAAAATAATTGACTGACACAGCACAGGCCCTTAGTACAAACGTTTAGATCAAGAAGAGTGAAATGATACTTAGATATTACTTAAATGTGATATTAATATTTTTAATTCAAAGGAAAAACAGACTGAAATTTCAATTAGAATTCTGAAGTAAGACATTTGCATTTAAAAAATGAGAAACAGATAATTATCAATAAAAATGGGCTCAGATAAAATATTGGCAATGAGATGTAGGGAAAAAAATTCAGTCATTCCACTGCTGGAAAATGCTAATGTGATAGACCAAGATAATGAACATAAACAGCAAACCTCTGCATTTTCAGCAGCCTGTTAAAGTTATTAAAGTATATTGTATCAACTGAAGAATTACACTCTGTATGAAAGAAAAAATATGTTAATATATTTTCTAGCTGTAAGACATTCTGTTAGCATATCCTTGCAAATAAGAAGTTGGAAACACCAAATAGAATTATGTAGTTACTGCAAAATACCTAGAAAAAATGTAAGCTTTTAAAAATCTAAACTTGCACATACTAAGACAGCTCTCATCTTATATTCATGCAGTTTGTGTTTCTCCTGAAATGAACTTAGAGTGAAGTCAGGAGATGATCAAGACCAAGATATGATGCTAAGATAAAAGAATGAAAAATATGGTGTGTAGTGAAGGGAGAAATGCTAAATGACAATGCCCTGAAGAAAAGCAAAACAGAGAAAGAAGAATTCAAAAAGAGGATTGTAGTTGGTTACACTTATGTAACCTATCAAGATTAATTTGAAGTCTACTTCCACCTTCTATGAAGCATGCTCATTGTTATCTCCTGCAAACTTCATGATCAAGAATTCCCTTCTCACACTGAGTTCTTGGTCTTAATCCTGCCTTTGGTACTTCTCTGACTTCATGAATTCTAAAATCCATTAATCCTTTAAAGATTCTTAAAATATATGTTAGAGGTTTTAGGAACTGGTCATTAAAATTCAAGTGGGAATGCCTATGATAACAAACAGGGTAAAAAGTTCTAACAGAGGCATAGTAAGTAGGCAAACAATGAGAAGGGGAAGAACTTAATAGATAATTAAGGGATGAAAAAACAAAAACTTCATTTACAAGGCAAAAGTCTGCTGAAGTCTGAAAATCTAAAGAAAAAGAGTTCTGCCTTAATTTGAAGGGAATGGGGAGGTACAAAAAGAAAAACAGAAATACAGGCTGTGTGTTAAGTACACCACAGGCTGTGCAATGTCAGAAGTAGTCAATGAGGAAAAAAATTGTCATATTAGAGATAAATGGCCATGACCCAGTGTTTTTTGTTGTTTTTTAAAGAAAACTGTATGGTAATGAAATAAATGGGAAAAACTGAAGCTAAGAAACAGCAGAAGAGATTATGAGTCCTAAAGGTCCTGGATTTTCCCAATTTCAAGAATAAATAGGGCCAGGTTCGGTGGCTCTCACCTGTAATCCTAGCATTCTGGGAGGCTGAAGCAGGTGGAATCCTTGAGCTCAGAATTCGAGACTAGCCTGAGCAAGAGTGAGATGCTGGCTCTAAAAAAAATTAGCCTAGGCAGGCACCTATAATCCCAGCTACTTGGGAGGCTAAGGCAAGAGGATCACTTAAGACCAAGAGTTTGAGGTTGCTGTGAGCCATATGATGCCACAATACTCTACCATGGGTGAAAAAGTGAGACTCAAAAAAAAAAAAAAAAAAAAGAAAGAAAGAAAAAGAAAAGAATAAATAAGTTGGTAGTATCAATCCTAAAGTAAATTGTTTTAGCCACATTTAAATCAGTCAGTTTTAGGGTTGAGATCAGTTGAAAAATGCAACACTAGATGATTAATTTTTATTCTTAAAGAAGCTAAATTTGAAAAGTAGACAGAATTGATACAAAAGTTTTCAAAGAAGGAAGAGTAAAGGGAAGGTAAGACATCACCAGTCAATATGATTGATGCCATTTCTGGAAGATATATTGAAATTAAGAATGCACAAAAAGCTGAGAAGCAATCAAATTGAGTTAGGGATAGGATCAAGAGTCTCCTGTTTTATGTTTCAGTTAGAGAGAGTATCTTATTAAAACCCTTTTAATGTTACCAAATATGTATGTCAGGAAAGAGTGTTCCTTTCTAAAACTGAAAACCTAATAGGTAACCAGGTTATTTAAAAGATTATGCAGAAACCAAAAGTTCTTAGCTTGTCAGTAGAATTTATTCTGATATCTACATTTTCCTCCTCACTTTATGGAAATTTTTAGGAACAAGAGTTAAAGGTACATTTTATTTTTATTTCTTTATTATAAAACACTGAAAACAAACATAAAAGTAAAGAAAATAAAATGATACATGTGAAAACAGCTTTATGAAATACTACCATTTTATTTTTTTTAAAGACATAAAATATCACACACACAGTTGAAGCCTGCCAGAGTCCATTTCCTGCTCTTGTTCTCTAGAGACAACACTATTATGACTTTGGCACTTATTCCTATGCATTATTACTTCATCAATCCAAAATAACCCTATAGAACACAAAGCATTATTTTGAATGTTTTAAATTCTTATATAAATGTTATTATACTGTCATAATGTACTTTCTTTTTGCTCAATTTATTCTTTTGAGATTTCACATCATCACATTGCACTACTTCAGTCATTTAAACTGCTATATTGCATTCCACCCTCTGAATGCATCACAAAATGTTTTCATTTTCCTCTAATTAAAAAAATTTAAGTTGTTTTGAGGATTTTGTTTTGTTTTGTTTTGACTATTGCAATGATGCTATGAACATTACTGCACATGTCTCCTTAAGTGTATGAGACTGTTTCTCTTAGCGTAGGAGACTCAACTACAATATTTCCTATTGCTAAATTGCTCTCTTCCATAGTTTACTAATTCACTCTTCAATAAGTAGTGAATGAGAGTTCCCTATTACTCCACAACATCTTTAATTATTCAATTATTAATTATTCATTTAATTAATATATAAATTAAAAACAAAACAATAATAATCATCTTCAAATGGATACATCTCATTTTTAAAAGCTTTCAATGAACTGCAACATTAATGTATAGGATAAATTTATAAATGTCTTACAAGCAGAAAAGTTTAGAAAGATGAACATATTTATGTGAAAGATATAGCATTCCCTTAGCCATACTTTTTAGCATGTAAAAACTATAAATTTATTTTTTTTATTAATAAAATCTGATAATACACAGAATTACTTATTAAAACGGTCACCAAAATACATTAAAAACTTATTTTATGAATAGGCAAATAGATCAATGGCACAGAGAGCCCAGAAATAGACCCATACAGATATAGTCAACTGATAATTTGACAAAGTAGCAAAGGCAATTCAGTGGAGAAAGGATAGGTCCTTCCAACAAATATTATTGGAATAACTGGACTCCCACATGCAAAAACGTGAACCTACACATAGGATTTAACCTTTTCCAAAAAGTTATCCAAGCTAACGATGTTTATCATGACCATGAACCCAGCATCCCTGATTTATGGAAAGGTGGCAGTGGTGGTACCATAGATTTTTAACCTCTCTAAATCCCCACATAAAACTGTTGAACTAAATAGCAAAACGAAAAGCCCATCGACAACTAGATGAGGATTAAAAGAGAGAGGGCATCATATCCACAGAACAAAGCCATAGATTTTGTTATCTTCCTCCAGTTTTGTTCTTTCTCCATCTCAGTTCTGCCAGGTGTCCAGGCTGCATGGGGACCCAGTGAAGGGTGAGTGGTCAAGTCAGGCCGTAATGGAGCAGCACTCAGCATGTGAGTGAGGCCACAGAAACTCTGCCCCACTGTATCTTACCTCACAAGGGTGCTTTCAAGGATTCTTTTGGGCAGCAGATTAAAATCTTACCACAGTTGAGAAATTGACAAAAAGCTTCTATGTTGTACATGGTTCTTCCTCTCTCTCTTTTACTTTTAAAAAGAAAAACTCAGAAAAGAAGCATCATATTTGTGTAAATGAGGGTTATGTCAGAGGGTGGCCAATTTTGCTTCATGATCTTATGAAGGAAAATCTGTGGCACTATGTATATCTCTATTCTGAAGCAATAGCAGGACTTTGTTTATATTGCAAATAAATATTTTTTCTGTAAAATGAAAACAAAAGGAGACAGGGCATTTTATGTAACAATTATATGATCCAATAACATGAAATGCAACTATTTAAAAATGGAGGGGGAGAAATGAATAAAAAATAGGCAAATTTTTTTTGAATGTTCTTAGTAATTTATACTAATAGTGGTAGAATTAGCATAATTATCTAGAGACTGTCAGGTGTATGCTAAAGTAAATAACTAATTATGGGATATTCTAATTCATCCCCCCATTTCCCTACAAACTAGGATTTTTAAAATGAAAGAGAGGAAATACAGATGTAATATAAACAAGGTTAAACCAAAAATCCTGTAGTCCTGAATTTGAGTTAGAAGCATCAATGGACTTTATATGTGTATGCATAAAATTTCTAACTTTTTCTACTGAGGAAACGTAAAAGTAATGACCAACTCAAAAATAATAGCCCAATATCCCTAATAGTTTGACTTGGGCTTAAAATACCATTTCCTATTTAAAGGAAAATGAGAGTATCTTGGAGAAATGACTAATTCCAGGTCTGAGGCAGGAAATATATAGGATGAACATAGAATATACTTTCATACTAGACAGCAGACAAGGTACCCAAGACTGGTGAGGTCATAACAAAAAGAAAAGCCAACTTCATGAAGCTCCACTAGCTAAAGATAGGACAATCTGAGCTTCCAAAGGATAACTATTATAATTTATAAATCCCACCAAATTGAATATGTTTAAATTTGTGAATTAATAATGCTATTTAAAAAATAAACATGTCACCTTCAGGGAGTGGTAGGGAAATCAATTATCTTCAAAATCAGTAAATAGAAAACAGACATTTATCCTGCTTATCCTATATGAATATAACTATTAGGAAAATAAACAAGAGTTGACTGGAAGTGTCTATTTATAAAATTACCCCAAATATATTACCATATATATTACCATTTTGCAACTCTAATGAATTAATAGATCTAGGCATTGAATGCCAACACTGTTAACATCAAAAAGAGAAAAAACAAGCCAGGTGCAGTGGTGCACCTGTAATCCTGGCACTTTGGGAAGACAAGGTGGGAGGGTCTTTTGAGCCCAGGAGTTCAAGGCTGGACTGGGCAACAGCATGACCCCTTTTCTACCAAAAACAGAAAAATAAGCCAGACATGGTGTCAAGCACCTGTAATCCCAGCTACTTGAGAGGCTAAAACAGAAGGATTGCTTGAGTCCCAGACTTGGAGGATACACTGAACTATGATGACTCCACTGTACTCTACCCTAGGCAACAGAGCAAGGCCCTGTCTCAAAATACGATATATGATATGATACGAGAGAGAACCTAAAATTATGTGCCTGTTGATGAAAGAACAAATCATCCCATATAGTCCTCAAAACTAACTTGCAGAATTTTCAAAGGACAGAGAAACATGTCAAAACACGCATGAATATACAAACTACAACAGCCAGATTGTGGGACAGTATAGATTCAACAGATAAATTTTAAAGAAAAGAAAGAGTTTGATAGGGAACTTATGGATTAAAATAGGTTTAAAATATATATTAAAATGTTCTAAATTGATAAATATTAAAGTATATTTTCTAGGGATGCAGATGGAAATGATAAAAACTATAGGGGTATACAGGAGAATGATTAAAAAGTCATGACAGTGGTTACTTTCTTAAGGAAAGGGTTAAGATCATGACAGAGTACTTTGAGGTACTTTTGAGCACGTGTACAATTCTATTTCTTGACTTGGGTGATGGTTCCAATGGTGTTTCCCTTATTATAGCTCAATAAACTATACATTTATTTTGTATGGTTTTTATTATGTGTGTTTTAATTTTTAATAAAGAAATATTTTTAAAAACCAGCATCCCTAAAATAGAGTATCTTTGATATTTGGCTGAAAGTTAATAATACAGTACATGCATTTCTTTGGAAGAGATTTTTCTTTAATATTTTGGCTTTTCAGCTGAATGTATTTATAATGTTTTCTGAATGCCTCTTATCAAATTATAACATATTGTTATACTGTTACTTTCTCATTAGTTACTGGTCTTGAAAATCCCTACAAAATAGTTTTTAATTCTTATGAGAAAAATAATATTTCTAAGGTTATAATTCCCTAGTCCTCACAATATATTTTAAGGTTTAATAGCTCTGCTAATGTGTTTTTGATAATTTGGTAAACAAATTCAGGTGACCTTTTCTGAGTAAGATATCATGAAATTCCCACCATTCTCAGAAAGTATTATCAAATCCAAACATCTAAAAAGTTAAAATACCTGCTTAAATAAAAAGTAAAGAAAGAATAAGTTATTGCATTATTGACAAAGTGAACAAATAAAACACTAGGTCAAGGAAGATCCTTTCCAAAAAGAAGTATAGAGTATGTGAAAGTTTAAATGAAAAAAAACAACCATATTATATATGCTAATTGACATATATACAATTAAAATATATTTTAAATAAATTTATCAATAAAAACTACCTTTTTTGCATTATTATATATTTTTCAAGACACATTTTTTTTTCCTTACACTACATAGATCTCTCTGCTCTCTGTTCCTAATCCAGATATCGACTGTTATTTAGAGCTCTGTAGCATGAAATTAGACCAGCAGTTTTCTAATATCCATAAAATAAATTTTAAAATGCTTCTCCTCTGAAAGACAGATGATTCAGTCACAGAGAACTTATTTCTGTTTCTTGGTTTTGTTTTTTTAGCTGCTTGATAAGCCAATTTGCTACTTAGAATCTACTGTTAAAACTCTCATTTCATTCAGTATGTGGGCTTTTTCCTTTTCATGGTCTGTTATGCAAAAAAATATGACTTTAAAAAATGTTTAATTTGCTGTAAAGCAGCCTTCTCAATTTGGATGCACATAACGACCACTGTGAAAGATTACAGATGTTCCCTCTCCTCCAGAGATTTTGATGTAACTAGTCTAGGTGGGTTCCTTTTTAAAAGCTCCACAGGTGATTGTAATGTGTTGCTAAACCTAGGAACTATTGCTTTAGGATTCTGCCTCTGTCCAAATAAAAGCTTATTAGCTTTTCTAACTAAATCAGGATGGGAAATCCTTTTTAAAAATTCTACTGTTTAATAGATCCAAAGATTAAATTTCTTCTCTGCAAGGCTGCTATTTTTTTAGTTTGAATTTTAGGGTTAAAGAGCATATTGTGTCTTTATTCTGATAATTAGTTCAAGAAGTCCCTAGGCTGCTACTGAAAAAAATTTAAAGGGAAATACCTGAAAATTACCTTAATAGACTGAACTGGTAGTTTTAGTTCATGATATTCTAAAAAATATTTCATACTTCATAGTTAAAGATTATGTCTTCACACACACAAAAAAGAACAATAATTATTGCCCTAGACATTTCTTCTAAAAGATACTCACCTTTTGTATACTGAATTACACACGAAATTCTAAAAAATAATCTTTATACATTTTCCCAACAGATTAATATTGAAATAACTAAAAGTATAAAATCCTTAAACAAAAGCTTTCACGAAAAATGAATTATGTATCTTAATATACATACATAATATACCAGGATCAAAGGATCAAAAGGGGGGACATTATGCAATTAGTGGTGAATAAAAATCATGTGCAAATACATGCAACTTTATAAAAGTATATTCAAACACATAAAATGAATAATTTTCTAGAAATAGAAATCATGGAAAACAAAAGAAAAAAAAGAATTTAAAAAATAAAAAACTGTAAAAAATGGAATCAGTAATGAATCAGTAATGAAACATCTACCCTTCTTGCAAGATACCACACCCAGGTGATTTTATAGCTAAGTTTTACCAAACCTTCAAATATCAGACACTTTCTTTTTTTTTTTTTTTTTTGAGACAGAGTGTCACTATGCTGCCATTTGTAGAGTGCCATGGTGTCACAGCTCACAGTTTGAGCAACCTCAAACTCTTGGGCTCAAGTGATTATCTTGCCTCAGCCTCCCAAGTAGCTGGGACTACAGGCACCCACCATAATGCCCCGCTATTTTTTTGTTGCAGTTGTTATTATTGTTTAGCAGGCCTGGGCCAGGCTCGAACCTGCCAGCCCAGGTGTACATGGTCAGCACCCTACCCATTGAGTCATGGGCACTGCCAAGAGATACTTCCTTTTTTTGTTTGTTTGTTTGCTTTTTAGACAGAATGTCTCATTCAGTTGCCCTGGGATTGAGTGTCATGATATCATAGCTCAGCATCCTCAAACTCCTGGGCTTAAGTGATTCTCTTGCCTCAGCCTCCGAAGTAGCCAGGACTAAGAAGCCTGTCACAGTGCCTGGCTATTCTATTTTTTAGTAGAGATGGGGTCTTGCTCTTGCTCAGGCTGGTCTTGAACTCATTAAGCTCAGGCAATCCACCTACCTCAGCCTCTCAGAGTACTAGGATTGCAGGCACGAGCCACCATAGCCAGCTAGATAATTCTTTTTGGTACTGTTTCAGAGAGGAGAAAAAGAAAAAACTAGCCAAATCAATCTACGGAGCTAGTACAATCCTGATATCTATTTTACTAAGTTCTATTCTATTTAATTCTTTCTATTCTATTTTATTCCATCTATTCTATTAAATTCTATTCTATTTTATCTATTCTCTCCTCTTTCTATTCTATTGAATTCTATTCTCATCTACTATATTCCATTCTATTCTATTCTATTGAATTCTATTATATTCTATTTCATCCATTCTATTATATTCTATTCCATCATTCTAGTCTATCCTAATCTGTATTATTCTATTCTATTCCATTTCATTCCAATCCAATCTACTTATTCTGTTCTATTCTACTGTATTTTATTTTAGAAAGGATAAGAGAAGAAAGTTAAATTGTGCACCAATTTCTTATTTGAGCACATTGTGAAGCCTCTCAATCTTCTCTCTTTAGCATGTCTATAAATACATCACCACTCCCCATTGTCTCCCACTATTGCTTACACACACTCTACTCACAGTACCATTGGTATACACCTTTAGGCCCTTGCAGGCCAGGACAGTATCTTATTCATACTCCTGATACAAAATACAGTGCTTACTACATGGTTGTACTCAATAGTTGCTGAATGATACATTAATGGTATTTCTACTTGAAATACCACAGGAGGGAAATAATGAGCTAGCATGTTAATTCATTTGGCTAAAACATAGGTTTATATAAGGAAATAACACTGGAGATGTGGATAAGGCCAATCAGGGTAGATTCCCCAGTCCTGAGGCTGAGTTTGGCTTTAGCATCTACTGAAGACTTTTAGCAGGGAATGGCTAAATCAGATCTATGTTTTTTTTAGAGATGTTAGGGCCTTAGAGGTGACCTATCTGGATTAAATCCATCATTTTAAAGATTAAAAAAACTAAAGCCAGACAGGATAGGAGATCTACCCAAATCCATAGAAACAGAATTAGGTAGAAGTAGACAGAAGCTTAGAGGGAGTAAACTTGATTAAGGTCACACAGTTAATTTATGCTGCAACCAACAGGCAAACCCAGGGTTGTTCAGTTCCAAAGTCCATGATCTAAATGACACTAGGTGATGAAGTATGTAGATCATATATACAACCTTTTTAGGACAGTCCTAATTTCATTTAATACACACATTTCAAATGAAAGTAATATGTAAAATGTATAACTAAAAGCTGATTTTTCATTATTTTTACTTTTATTTGTAAGTAAAAGTAAAACATTTAATACAATTCTAATTAGCTTAATTATTTTTAGTCATTTTGACTAAGTCTGTCACTCAATGAGCTTCTAGACTCAAGATCAGTAACACTATGGGCATGAGTAGAAAGTGATTAGAAACATGGCACTTCTTCGGCCTCACAAAATCCAAACCCAAACCAAGTGTTACTAGTCATTGCAACAGAATTGGTAAAGTTCCAGAAAAAGAAAACTAAAAATATCTATAGGCAATTGAGAAGATTGCTAAAGAAGACATACGAATACATACATACATATAAACATATTTTCAATTTTAGGACTCTAGGCTTAAGAGACAACCTGAAGTTAATAAAACCAAAAGAGGTAGGTAGGGATAGAGAAAACTTAGACTTGTCCATTTTACCTCAGAATATTAATTCTGGGATCCACTCCTTAAAGACTAAAAGATGATATATTTAGAGGAAAATATAAGAGTGCACTATTATACCTAGGTAAAAACATTAAAAGTTCAGAGGATGACAGACCTTTTATTTTTAAAGTTACAAAAAACACAAATAGGGAATTTCATACTCAAAGTATTAGTACAAACTGAAGACACAGGTAGGTTCACACATGCATGAATGAAAGATCAAACCACAGTCAAGAATAGAGAGAGTGATGATGTTGCACTCACTCTGTAGATTAACCCTTTTGGTGCTCCAGTGTGAGACACAATACTGGACTGAGAAGGCCATTGCTCTATTTCTCTCCTTACAATTTGCCTCAGCTATGGTTTGGCATCACAGGGTCTTGCACAAAGTAGGCATTTGACTAATGTTTGTTAATTGAATAATTGATGTCTGAAGAAGGTAAGTGGTTCACATAGCTTTCAAGGGCAGGAAATCATGAGCAAACAGTAAGGACAGTACTACCACAACTAATCACAAGAGCCACAACAGTGAACAGTGATTCGGAGTTTACTATACATTGGTATTGCTCTAAACGCATGTATTAATCAATCTTCACTAATTCAACTTTTTGGCTAATGAAACTGTAGTACATAAAGGTGAGCAATTTGGTCAAGGACAGAGAGCTAGGGAGTGACACATCCAGTATTTGAACCCAGGAGCCTGTTCTCTTACTCACTACACTATTCCAGCCAGCCTTGAAATTATAGGGGTATCCTCTAGATATGATACTTCTTAGGCTCTCATTTCATATGCAATTTTCTTAAGATTTGAAAAATAAATTGTAAGTTTAAAAAAATTCACGTTGATTTCAGAATAGAAAAAACCAATAATTCTATTTATTAAAATGTATATATTTGTTCTAGGTTTACCTCTAGTCTTCCTTGAGCATAACCCAGAAGCAGAAGATTGGCTCTGTCCTTCTCAGAAGAAATGGGGGCCCAAGGCCAAGCATCGTCACTGACCAGTGGCCACCAGCAAATAACTATATCCTGAACATAATTGATAGCAAGATGACGCTCTGTCGTCCTGTTTATTGGGCCGGGTATTTCACAATAGGAAATCTAATGATTAAAAAGAAAAGCATATAAGAAACATTTCTTTTAAAAGATGCAAAACCCTCAAAGTATTACAAAAATGAAAGCATCTGGAAATGTAGATACATGCAAGTAAATATGCATGTTAAATATGTGCTTAAGAAGGTGTCAGAATTTACCAAATTCTTTTGACACACATGTAAAAAAGACATATGTTCAAAATTCTCCCCATTTTTAGCAGAGGGAGGAAAAGGAGAAATGTGAGTTAGGGAGGAATTGGATGTAGCAATTCCAATCAATACCAAAATGTACAGTCATGGTTGCTTGACAGCATCGATCTACACACAGGGTTTAAGACCAGCTGTATTAAATGACAAGTTCAGTACTGCTGACCAAGAGTGTCTGACTACTGTTTAAGACATAACACGTTAACAATAACTGACAACAACAAAAGGAAAAACAACTTGAGGCAAATATCTCTTTAAAGAATATATGAGACACAGACATACATATTCTGCATAAAAGGGATAAGCCACAGCATCATGCGTAAAAGTTTATGCAGCTTCTGAGAATTATGCTTCTCTTTCTTAGGAAGGATTTATAGAATTTATTATTCAAACTATGTTATTTTGGAACATGGTTATTTGAAAACATAAGCACGGCACCATCTGGGTGACACATGCCAAGGAAATATAGATTGCACCGTATTTCTGCTTAAGGAATTAATGGAAGGTTGATAGCTTGGAAGAAAAAAAAAACTATCTTGCCATTGCTGGTCAGCAATAATCGAACCACTTTCTGGGGATTAAGCGCATGGCTAAGCCTACTGGACCAGACACTAGCAAAGGGCAGGGGGTCTTCTTATCAGAGAAATGCTTCTGGAGCCAGTCTCACTACATGACAGATTGCTTTCATATTCCTGTCTGCAAGGCAACAAAGGATGGCAGTAATGCGATAATGCCAGAGTGCAATGGGTGTTAAGAACCCGTTGCATTTATGTATTGTATTTAGTAAATAATCAGGCTCATCCAAATTGTGATCTCACCACTCAACCAAGGCCATTAAAATCAAGGTTAATGCTTTAATAATCCTCTACTATTTTTTTTCAATATGGTCAAAAGGAACCCTTTTCTATTTGCATGGCCTTAATATTATTGACCTCTTCATCCTCCAAATGCACATCAAAAGAAACTGAAATCAAAGTAATTACCAGTGTTGTTCTCTCATGGTAAACATTTAACTCCTTGCACTGTCCCTTCACTGTTAAATAAATTGAATTGGATTTTAAAATGTAGACAGGAAAATTTGTTAAAGGTCAATAGTTTTAGGATATTTACCCTGCAATTTTCTTTGCCAAAATTATGTCAATCTGAAAGAATTAAATTATGGTACAGCTGTAACAGAAAGCAGAAGTACAATACTCTATACCACCTCCTTGTTTTAAAACCCAAATGGGCATACAACACAGATGTACTTAGTGCTTTTAAGTGAAAATTCTTATATTTAAGCTCTCATTATCAGTATTTAAACACTTTTCTCATTTGACAGAAATACCACAATGAAATTGCTAAATACCTAAAAATACACCTACTGTTACCTATGAATTTCTAGATGAGGAAAAGAAATTTAAAATGAGCAAATATCATTAACTAGTTCTCACATAATGTAAACTACTTATGTTATTTGATATTTCATGTTTCTTATGAATTTTCATTTTATCATGATAATCAGGAGGGCAAGTAAAATGAACAAATTCTCAAAATATCCTTCTAATGGATAATTAGAAAATTTAACTTAGCATTAAGTATCTATATTCTAAATATAAAACCAGAAAATGAAATTCATGGGCTTTCCAAAATGAAACAGATTACTTTTCTAATGTATAGAAATAAAATGGACTGCCCATGTTCCTAATTTCTAAAATCTAAAGGCAGAAAGAATAAGCAAGTAATTCCCTTACTTAAGGTTAAGGACACAAATATTAGATCTATTTTCCGTATCTTTTCATAAGAAAACATGACATTCTGACAGTTTCTCTCTGCTCTAATTAACAGGTAGTTTCTCATCATTCAGTTGAAAAGACTTCACCTTCACATAAGATGAAAAAACAAGTCATACAAAATTTTATATACTAGCATTAAATAACAATGAGTTAATGCACATTGGTACATTTTAAAGATATTAGCAAATAAACAATATCTTTAAATATTAGCAAATAAACAATATTTCTAGTAAATCTTCACTTAACCATTCTGGAAAATAACATCCTTGTAAAAAATGCTAATATTCTTTTTTTTGGGGGGGAGGAGGGCTAACAGAATATAATATATGAGTACCTCTAATTTCTAGTTAAGGAAAATCAATATTTATAGAAGCTCACAAAGGCAGCAAATAAACCAGATTGCAGTTTAGTACAAAACAATGAAAAATTCATTTAGTATTTTTTATTCCATGTTAAAAACCCTCTTCACAAGAATAGATGTTTCCACTAAATAAAACTAAATGCTCCTCACACCACCTCCACCTTGTTCATAATAAGTAATAATCCCAGCAGGCAAAAGTTTAAATACCCTTCCAAACACACACAAGTTTCAAGCCACAGAGTTGGCGTCTAAAACTCTTTGCCCTTGCTATAGATGCTCTAGGTATGGTTTAAGTGTGCGTCTTTTTTAAGGAAGCTGTATATCAGCTCTGTCCCCAGTGAACAGTGAACTGTCTCAAATCCACGTCACAGAGTCTGAATCAATCTTGCAAACACAAGTCATTGCTGAAAAGAGGCCTTGAACTGAAACAGCCTGGAAAATGTATTAGATACTCATCCTAGCAAACAGTATGCCTTCCTAGCAGTTAAAATGTAATGTGGCAAAACTTAAACACATAATTTAAAATAAAAATCCTGCCTTAACAGATGTAAAGTCTCTGATACAGTAAGGAAAGAAATTACCCAGAGTTAGTGAAGGAAGAGATACTAACACAAGAAGGAGATTTCTTTTTGCATTTTCTCCAGTTATATTGGCTGAGATAGGGGTGTTCTCCCTAGTCCTTGTTTATTACACTTTTCTATTAACCTCTAAAAGTGACTTCTTCCTTCTTTCTTTTCTGTTGAAATGGAAATCAGAGCAGCTACCCTAGCCTAACAAGATGATATGGTCTTGAGGGAAAATGAGAATGGTGTACATACTATCACCAGTAAGAAAAAAACTTTTTAAAAAAAGTATAACATGCCTCTATTATCTATCTTTGACTTCTAGAAGTACTATATAAATTGCTCCAAAAAATGCCATTATAACACTCACCCTATCTAATGAGAGTGAAAAAGAAAAATTAGCATGGTCACTATTAGCACTGAATCAAGCTTAATCCTATAATAATTCTGGTTATTCTGAAATCCAGAAATGTTCAACAGTAATGAATATAACATCAACTCATATGATACTCTAGTCCTTAGTAATAATATGACTAAATAAATTGAAATTTCTACCTTATAATCCAAGGCTGAGAGTTTTTCCAGTCTTTTGTTTACATCAGGAGAATCCATCTTCTTGGTAAACTGAATAAAACATAGGTTTTTTTGTGCCAAAAATGATAAGATGATAAAACTGTCTGTGAGAAGAGCTAAAAAACATGATTTGGTAATACCAAGTTAGAATAATAAGAAATGAATAGTTTTTGCACTGAAATATTTAAAAAGTTACTTTCAGAAGATACATATTAATTGAAATTGCTGAAGTTTCCTAAATATTATGACAACAGAAATACTAAAGCTATTAGGAATAAGCAATACCATCAAACTAGTCATGCATAGATTTCATGTTTTTCTTCTTTTCTTGTGACTATTTCAATATACACTATACAACCACCAAATAAAATGTATGTGAACCAGGGGAGGAAAGTATCAAAGAAAGACTATTCACAGAAAACCATTATTTTTATTTGTGCCTAGACTTTACCCCTATGTTTATATGATATAAACCATCTGAGAATAAAGTAGATTTTAGGGGAATACTGATGAGCATTTTCTACAATTTTCGTTTTTTCTTCTTTTAAAATTTTTCATCAATAACTCTTTTGCAGGGTATGTAAGCTCAATTTCATCACATGAAATAACCCATATGACGCTCCAAACATATATTACATAAATTGATATTTAATGATGAAGATCAGGAAAAAAATTTCTGTACCCTTATTTCCAAAGCATACATGTATGTAGATAATTAATACTCATGGGTTACATAAAAGGCCATTAATGTTATATAAAATTATTGACAAAAACATATAGGAATTTCAGAAATCATTTGTATTATTCCTAGCATAAGGAAATTATTAAATTATTTATACATTTTCCTTTACTTCCACACCCCTGGCTGTGCAAGCAGTGACCAACAGTGGATCTACACAATTACAGGAAAATCTGGAGAACTGCCAAGAAATCACATTGTTATCATGTTCCCATGAGAGTGTATTATTTGGGGTATAAATAAAAGAAGTGAAAAAAGATAACTCACAGAGACAAATAGTATTAGAAGCCTCCTTTTAATTCTTATCAAGGAGCATCAATATTACAAAATCATCACAAGCCACTGTTTTATTTGCAGTGTTAATGAAGAGGTCAATTATCGGACTATGAAAATGAAACCTCTTCCATAGGGGAGCTTCTTTAGCACCATATTCCTTTAAGTAAGGGGGGATGACATGCTTACAATCCTACCCACAGGTTATCATTATTGCTAATGTTGCCAATTACAGCCATTCTGAAGAACACTCTTATTTACAATAATATGATTGTGTCTCATTTTATCCACAGGTGGTTATAGAGAGCATACAGCAGAAAGATTTCTTTATTCTCACCTCTGTCCTTTCCACTAGGCCACATTGTCCTTTAATTATTCATTTTAAGACACTACATTTTCAATCGTTCATAATAATGTAATGTTTCTAGACTTTTTACCCTGAATAAAAGAACATAATCTCAAAAATTCAGGAGTCACCACGGTATAGTGAAAAGAAAATGGGCTTTGTAGCCAGAACCTGTGTTCAAATCTCAGCTCAATCACATTCTGTTACATGACTCTGGGCATGTTCTTTAGTAGGTCAGCTTCAGTTTCCTTAGGTATACAAATGGAAATAACTATACCTTGTTTTATTGTATTAAATGAAATAGGTACATTGGGACCCAGCATGGAGCCTTAATTGCTCAATAAATGTCAGTATCCTTTCTATTCAATGATTGGCTTAAAATCTTTTTCTTATGTGCTTTTTACAAATTATATACTGATTACAGTGTCACTTAATGGAACTAGATGTATCCAGTATATTTGGCACTGATTTTTGAAATTTAGAAAATATACCCCCAAATCTCTCTGAAGTAAAGAGTTCATAAGACTTCAGTAAGAAAGAGGGCCAGGCATGGGGGCTTACGCCTATAATCCTAGTACCTTGGGAGGCCAAAATGGCAAGATTATTTAAGTTCGAGAAGACTTTAGCAAGAACAAATCTTCCTATAAGAGCCAAAGCATTAGGTTTTTTTTACTTTGTTGGTGTATTTGTGTTATTTACTTAAAATTCATTTAGAAATGAAATATATTTGAAATGTCAGTAATAGAGAATTGATCTGAAAGAATGAAAACAAAACCCCATTTTAAATATACATTCACATTTTATAAGGAAATGTGAAAAATACTGAGAATTATAAGCCTAACACTTGACAAGAAGACAAAAACTTTGATTTTAAATCTTAGTCAAAACTTGTATTGGTCTCAGGGGTTGTAAGTATGCCATTACAAGCAATTACTTGTGTTTCCAAGTCCCCAGTGGTAATAATTAGTCTACCTGTTGACACACTATTTCTCCTGGCCCACTGTTAATGTAGGCAATTGATTTGCACATGGGGGTAATTACCATCGCTGATGGTGTCTGAGATGAGCTTCCCCACTAGGCTTCTGTCAATCACCACTTTCTCCAGCTGCGGCCCAGAAAGGCTTAGGGACACCAGCACACCTGAACCAAAGAGGAGCTAAAACCAGGTAAGGCAGAAGGAGGAGAGAAAGAGATGACGAGAATTACAATTTTTTAAAAATCTCTCTCCAAATGTACAAATTATATAGAAATTTACACATGCATCTACACCATGAAATTATCAAGAATATTTTTCATTAAAATCACTGACATTCTGAGTAAAAAAGAGGTTGCTAAACGAGGTAATGCAGTAAGTGCATTGAGTTAAACTACATGCAGAAACCTATTTTAGTCCATGTTTATTAGCAGTCTAATGTTCATTTTTCTTTTTTGTTAGACAGAGTCTCACTTTATTGCCCTCGTTAGAGTGCCGTAGCATCACAGCTCACAGCAACCTCCAACTCCTGGGCTTAGGTGATTCTCTTGCCTCAGCCTCCTGAGTAGCTGGGACCACAGGCGCCTGCCACAATGCACGTCTATTTTTTTGCTGCAGTTTGGCCGGAGTCAGGTTCAAACTTGCCACCCTCGGTATATGGGGCTGCGCCCTACCCTCTGAGCCACAGGTGCCGCCCTCTTTTTTTCATTTTTTTTAAGATGCTAATGTTAGTGTACATATAGTTTATTTTTTTATTATTTTTTATTAAATCATAACTTTGTACATTGATGCATTTATAGGATTCAGGGTACTGCTTTGATACACGATGTGAAGTGCTTACATTGAACTAACACATCCATCACAATTATACTCATTCCTTAATCATTTTGAAATGTACCACTGCATCATGCACATTAGGTGAGTTCCCCCCAAATACCCTTCCCCATCCCCTCTCTCTCCTCTTCCCTTCTACTTTCTGGACTATAATTATGTTTTGCCATTCATACGTGTGTAGGAGATTATATATCAATTTCATAGTAGTATTGAGTACACTGGATACATTTTTTTCCATCCTTGAGATACTTTACTAAGAAGAATATGTTCCAGCTCCATCCAGGTAAACATAAAAGATGTGAAGTCTCCATCTTTCTTTATGGCTGCATAGTGTTCATAGTTGTACATATAGTTTAAATCCTAATGCACATATATAGTTTTGGTGATGGGGGATGTTTTACAAAATTCAAGCACTGTGATTTCCATTTTCAATACCAATTTCACATAACCACTCAACAAAAGATGATTAGATATCATCGTTATAATTTTATACTGCTTTTTTCCATTTGTGGCAGCATAATTCATACCTGATTATTTAATGTCTCAGTCTGCGATCAAAAGAAGTTTCAGGTTTTTCTTTTCTATTTTTATTTTTTTAATTGTTTGGGATACAAAGAATTAGGTTATACTGATTATAGTTGTTAGGGGAAATGCCTCTTATAATTGTGCCCCGCCCCCAAGATGTGTGCCATAAATCATAACCCCCCTCCCCTTCCCTCATCCCCTCTCCCCAATCCCTTATTCCCTTGCCCTCCCCTCCTTGCATTAGATCATCTGTTGCCTTCATATTAGAATTGAGTACATCAGATTCTCTCTTCTCCATTCTTGTGATGCTTTACTAAAAAGAATGTGTTCCACCTCCATCCAGGTTAATACAAAAGATGTAAAGTCTCCATCTTTTTTATATGGCTGAATAGTATTCCATGGTGTACATATACCACAGCATAATCCATTCATGGACTGTTGGGCATTTAGGCTGTTTCCACATTTGGTGATTGTAAATTGAGCTGCAATAAATAGTCTAGTGCAAATGTCCTTATGATAAAAGGATTTTTTTTTTTCCTTCTGTGTAGATGCCTAGTAATGGGATTTCAGGATCAAATGGGAGGTCTAATTTGAGTCTTCGAGTATTCTCCACACTTCCTTCCAAAAAGGTTGCATTAGTTTGCAGTCCCACAAGAAGTATAAAAGTATTCTCTTCTCTCCATATCCATGCCAGCCAGCATCTGAAGCTTTGAGATTTTGTGATGTAGGTCATTCTCACTGGGGTTAGGTGATATTCTCATTTTTAAAAATTTAGAATACTAAAGTATTCAGAAATACTACTTTGTTTACATTCAGAAATTGTAATGTGTTCTATTAAAATAATTTGAAAGATTATACTATTTCTTCAAGTTTGCCTAGTCATTGCTACACATTAAATATAGAATAAATGCCATCATTACAATATAAATAACTAATATTATGATTTATTTGGTATTTAAACCCTACTCCTAAAAATAAAGGTCTTGTCAGTCTAAAATATTAAAATATATATAAATCAAGGCAATTAAGTAAAATGTTAAGTTTTTTCAATCAGAAATAAATAACACACATCAGTGACAATTTCACAATCAGAGATAAAGAAAAATCATAAACCACCCAGGATTTATCAATACCAATTTCACATAACCACCCAACAAAAGATAATTAGATATCATCGTTATAATTTTATACTGCTTTTTTCCATTTGTGGCAGCATAATTCATTCATCTCCAAATGTTTAAAACTTCTAAAAGGACTATGCAAATGTATATGCTTGTTATCTATGAGATTATGAAATATCAACATTGGAAGAAATTGTTTCACCTTCAAAGCAACAGACTCAAAGCTGATGAATCACGGAATAGCATATGGTATAAAAAGAAAAAAACCAATTGTCAGTAAACTAATCATGAACATGCTAGCCAAATTCAAAGACAACTATAATTTTAAACAAAACAGGGGAATCCCCCACCCACCTAGGCATCATGTCTCAGCTAGAAAAGATGATTCTGTTAAAACATATTTGGACATGTATGAAAGAGGAGCAGCATGAAGGACCAAGGTAACAAAAAGACAGACCACCATTCCTCCACTGCCTAACAGATTCCAGACATGAATCAGAAAAAAAAACCTGAACGGTCCTTTTGTATATACTATTAGTACCCCTGTCCTAATCAACAGAAAGCTTACTTTTACTTGACTTAATGGACTGTGCCATTTCACCTAATGTCTCTGTCTCTGAAGGGATAAGAGTGGAGGTGGGGCTTACTCATCTTTATGAGTTTTGAAGACTAATAAGAGAAGACACATTTGTTTCAAGAACTTCAAAATACTTCACAAATTAATTAATCTCTACTGAATTGCATCTAGCCCTTCAACATACCTTGATGGCAAATATCTGTAGTCCCCTTTGGGGGAAGTCCCCATTGCAACACAGCATAAGTCTTTTACTCTCCAAATTCTCCTTTATTACATACATAGGCAATTTGGGGGTCTTTTTTATAACTATGTCTCACCATCATGACTGCCTTTCCTCCTTTATTCAAAATATCTCTAAAATCTGTCCTTTTCTATTAAGTTTTTGTCTACCAATACAATACACCTACATTTTTAAGCACATTTTAATTACTATTAGCTCCATATGGATATTAGCTGGGCCACATTTATCTTTGTATCTTCAGTAGTAGAATAATGCCAGGCACATTGCAGGTGCTCAATAAATATTTGGAAACAGAATAAAAACTTACTCTTCTTAGGATCAGATGAGTCAGTTAGAAACAAACCTGGGACTCCCGTGCCGCAGAATCAGCACTGACCAGCTGCAGACTAGGCCCTGTCCACACCCCTCAAGAAATCACCCAAGAATCTGGACTCCCAGGGGACAGGCCTCCAGACCTCAGAGTGAGAGTGGAGGGAAGTGGTGGGAGCTCAGAATTGCAGAAAAAACCTGCAGAGACCACTGGGAAAAGAATTTAGGCCCATCAAGGAAGGACAAGTGAGTGGCACCAGAAGAGGCAGGACCAGTGTCCTGGACTGAAACGTGAAAGAGATTGGCTTTGGGAACAAGTCTCATCTTTGCCCTTTTCTTCCTTGAGACCTGGGCTGGGCACAAACTGATGTGTGCGTGACTTTGCTTCAGGAACTGCTGTAGTCATCTCATGGTTATATCAAGGGAGCCTTTCTGAGAATGGAGCCTACCCAGAGAAAGCAGACCTTCAAGGAGAAGAACCAGGTATCCAGCCATGCCTGAGGACAGCCCGAATGCTAAACTTTTCAACTGCACAGCAACTGCGATCACCGCCCACCTGGACCTCCGCAAGGGCTGCGCAGCTTAGACATCTGTAAGAGCTGCACCGTGACCACAATTGGCGCCCACCTGGACCTAGGTAAGAGCTACGCCACGACCCCCAACCCATGACCCATGCCCGACGGGCCTGTGCAGGCCCTAACCAGGACCTGCGGGAGCCACGTACCCCACACCCTCCCTCCTGTATTCTCCCTGCCTCCACACCGGCCTGCTTGTCTGGCCAGGTACTCTGGTAGCCGCGTGCCGAACAGAGCCCTCCCTGCCTCTGAATGGAGCCCTTCTCCTGGCCAGAGACTGCTGGAGCCTAGGACTCTCTGTGCCACAGTCACTGGATGCCAGCCACTCCCAGAACCATGTGCACCACCCTCCGTCCTCATGCTGGATCCGGGTGTGTCACACTCCGGAGCTGCTTCCACAACCAGAACTCCCTGGCTAGGGCAGCCCCAGAAGAGGTACACAGGGTCACTCCTTACAAAGATCCAACAACAGTAGAGTGATCCCGCTTGGGTCTAATCTTAGAGAGACACCTCCCCAACACTGAGGATGGCCAGAGGCAATGGTGAAAAACAATCATGAGGCAAAATCAACAGAAAAACTCTGGCAATCCAGAGTAGATCAACTCCACCAAGGATCAATAAGGCAGACACAGCACAAGATGCCATGCACAAACAAATAGCAGAGATGTCAGAAATTGAATTCAGAATCTGAATAGCAAATAAGATCGAATTAGAATTCAAAGCATTAGCCCAAAAGATATCTCAAGAATTCAACAAATTCAAAGACCAAATGACCAAAGATTTTGACACATTGAGACAAGAAGTTCCAGCCCTCAAAGATCTCAGAAACACAATAAAATCCCTCAGTAAGAGAATGGACCAAGCAGAAAAAAGGATTTCTGCAATCGAAGAAAAAAGTTTCAAACATTCCCAAACTCTCAAAGAGGAAGAGAAATGGAGGGGAAAGATAGATCACTCTCTCAGAGAGCTCTGGGATAATTCAAAGAAAACCAATATTCATCTTATAGGGATCCCCAAAAGCGACAAAGTGGCTTCACAAGGCACGGAGCCTCTTCTACATGAGATTATGAAGGAGAACTTCCCACACATGCCAACAGATTCTGAAATTCAGATAGCAGACGATTTCAGAACTCCAGCATGACTCCATCAAAATAAGACATCCCCAGGCACATCATAATCAATTTCACTAAAGTTAACATGAAAGAGTAAATTCTGAAAGCAGCCAGAAGAAAGAAAACCATGACCTACAAGGGGAAGAATATTAGAATAACTACAGATCTCTCTGCTGAAACCTTTAAAGCTAGAAGAGGATGGTCATCAACTTCTAATCTCCTAAAACAAAATAACTTACGAACAAAAGTTTGAAAGTCCTGTACCTAGCTAAACTGAGTTTCCTTTATGACGGAGAAATTAAATACTTTAACGACATTCACAGGTTGAAGAAATTTGCCATAACTAAACCAGCTCTTCAGGATATTCTCAAACCTATCCTCCACAAAGACCAGCGTAATCCTCCACCACAAAAGTAAACACACCCAGAAAATTCTGACCCAATTCCAACTTCCACAGTCGCAAAAGGATTAAAAATGTCCAAGGGATTCTCGAAAGGCTTATCAATATTCTCAACATGTGAATGGTTAAAATTGTCCTTTGAAGAGGTGCAGGTTGGCTGACGGGATACAAAAACTAAAGCCAGATATCTGATGCATACAAGAACCTCATGTTACATTAAAAGACAAATATAGACTCAAGGTGAAGGGATGGTCATCTACACTCCAGGCAAATGTAAACCAGAAAAAAGGAGGTGTTGCAAGCCTATTGCCAGATGCAATAGGCTTCAAACCAACCAAAATAAGGAAGGATAAGGATGGACACTTCATATTTGTTAAAGGTAATACTCAATATGACGAGATTTCAATTATTAATATTTATGCAACCAACCAGAATGCACCTAAATTTATAAAAAGAAAAAATAATAACAGACATGAGCAACTTTATTTCCTCCAGTTCCATAGTAGTTGGAGATTTTAACACCCCTTTAGCAGTGCTGAATAGATACTTCAAAAAGAAGCTAAGCAAAGAAATTTTAGATTTAAACTCAACCATTCAACATCTGGACTTAACAGACATCTACAGAACATTTCATCCCAACAAAACTGAATATACATTCTTCTCAAAAGCCCACAGAATACTCCAAAATTGACCACATCCTAGGCCACAAAACTAACCTCAGAAAATTAAAAAAAAATACACATTATTCTTTCCATCTTCTCAGACCATCATGGAATAAAAGTTGAACTCAATAACAACAGGAATCTGCATACCTATACAAAAACATGGAAGCTAAATAACCTTATGCTGAAGGAAAGATGGGTTATAGATGAGATTCAGAAGGAAATCACCAAATTTTTGGAATAAAACAACAATGAAGACACGAATTATCAGAACCTCTGGGATACTGCAAAGGCAGTCCTAAGAGGGAAATTTATAGCACTGCAAGCCCTCCTTAAGAAAATGGAAAGAGAGGAAGTTAATAACGTAATGGGACATCTCAAGCAACTGGAAAAGGAAGAACATTACAACCCCAAACCCAGCAGAAAAAAAGAAATAACCAAAATCAGAGCAAAATTAAATGAAACTGAAAACAAAAGAATTATACAGCAAATCAATAAATCCAAAAGTGGGTTTTTAGAAAACATCAATAAAATAGATAAACCTTTGGCCAACCTAACCAGGAAAAAAAGAGAAAATCTCTAATTTCATCAATCAGAAATGGTAACGATGAAATAACAATAGACCCTTCAGAAATTCAAAAAATCATTAACGAATACTGTAAGAAACTCTACTCTCAGAAATATGAAAATCTGAAAGAAATCAACCAATACCTGGAAATACGCCACCTACCAAGACTTATCCAGAATGAAGCAGAAATGTTGAACAGGCTTATATCAAATTCTGAAATATCATCAAATATACCAAATCTCCCTAAAAAGAAAAGCCCAGGACCAGATGGCTTTACATTAGAATTCTACCAAACCTTTAAAGAAGAACTAGTACCTATATTACTAAACCTCTTCCAAAATGTAGAAAAAGAATATTACCCAACATATTTTACGAAGCAAACATCACCTTGATCCCCAAACCAGGAAAAGACCAACAAGAAAATTATAGACCAATATCACTAATAAATATCGATGCAAAAATACTCAATAAGATCCTAACAAACAGAATCTAATAACACATCAAAAAAATTATACACCATGACTAAGTGGGATTTATCCCAGGTCTCAAGGCTGGTTCAATATATGTAAATCTATAAATGTAATTCAGCACATAAACAAACTAAAAAATAAAGGCCATATGATTCTCTCAATTGATGCAGAAAAAGATTTTAATAATATCCAGCATCCCTTCATGATCAGAACACTTAAGAAAATTGGTATGGAAGGGACATTTCTTAAACTAATAGAGGCCATCTACCGCAAACCCACAGCCAATATCATATTAGAGTTAAATTGAAAGCATTTCCACTTACATCAGGAACAAGGTAAGGTTGCCCATTATCTCCATTCCTCTCTAACATTGTAATGGAAGTTTTAGCCATTACAATTAGGGAAGAAAAGGGGATCAAGGGTATCCACATAGGGTCAGAAGAGATCAAACTTTCACTCTTCACAGATGATATGATCATATATCTGGAAAACACTAGGGAATCTACTACAAAACTTTTAGAAGTGATCTAGCAATACAGCAATGTCTCAGGCTACAAAACCAATACCCATAAATCTGTAGCCTTTATATATACCAAAAATAACCAAGCTGAACAAACAGTCAAGGACTCTATTCCTATCACAGTAGTCCCAAAGAAGATGAAATATATGGGAGTATACCTAACAAAGGATGTGAAAGATCTCTACAAAGAGAACTATGAAACTTTAAGGAAAGAAATAGCTGAAGATGTTAACAAATGGAAAAACATACCATGCTCATGGCTGGGAAGAATCAACATTGTTAAAATGTCCATACTACCCAAAGCAATATACAATTTCAATGTAATCCCTATTAAATCTCCATTGTCAGATTTTAAAGATCTTGACAAAATAATACTTCATTTTATATGGAATCAGAAAAAACCTCGAATAGCCAAAACATGACTCAGCAATAAAAACAAAGCAGGAGGAATCACACTACCAGACCTGAGACTGGACTATAAATCAATAGTGATCAAAACAGCATGGTACTGGCACAAAAACAGAGAAGTAGATGTCTGGAACAGAATAGAGAACCAAGAGATGGATCCAGCTACTTACCATTGTTCGATCTTTGACAAGCCAATTAAAAGCATTCAGTGGGGAAAAGATTCCCAATTTAACAAACTGAAACTGGACCTACACCTTTCACCATTAACTAAGATAGACTCTCACTGGATAAAAGATTTAAACTTAAGACATGAAACTATAAAAATACTTGAAGAAAGT
>CAUYPK010120306.1:0-14102 GCA_963574355.1 Loris lydekkerianus
GCTAAATTATAGCTTTCACATGAAGGCTATAACCCAACTATAGCACAAGACTATGGGGAAAGGGCCAAGGAAGGGGAAGGGAGGGGGGAGGTTTTGGTGGAGGGAGGGTAATGGGTGGGGCCACATCTATGGTGCATCTTATAATGGGTACAGGTGATTGCACTAATGTACACAGCTATGATTTAACAATAAAAAAATTTTTTAAAAAAAGTTAAAAATAGAGTTACCATACATCCAGTGATTCTACTCCTAGGTATATAGTCAAAGTAGACAAAAACATGTTCATGAAAATATTAGTACACAAATATTCATAACAGTATTATTTAAAATAGCCAAATATTGGAAATAAACAAAATGTTCATCGGCTGACAAGGAGATAAACAAAATGTGATATACATACAATGGGGAATACAATATATTCCCCTATAAAAAAGAGTGAAGTTCTGAAGCCTGCTATTGCATGTGAAGGGAGGCAGGCACAAAAGGACACCTGTATGATTCCATTTATAGCTGTCATCCTCAACCCCTGAGCCATGACCTGTTGGAACTGGGCTGCACAGCAGGTGAGCAGCAGGCTTCCTCTGTATTTATAGGCACTCTCTTTCCCGCGGCACTACCCAAGCTCTGCCTCCTGTCAGACCAGCGAGGGCGCCAGATTCTCACCAGAGCATAAACCCCACTGTGAACTGCGCAGGCTCCTTAGGAAATATGCAGAGTCCTAAGAGAAAGTAACAGGTCTCTTCTAGTCAAGAAAATCCTCAACTTGCCAGGACTGTCCGTGCTGCCTCCATAGTTGTCCTTTTCAGTTTACTGCATTCACTCATCTGCTTCTACAGCTTATTTCAACTCTAACAGAAAGCTCATGAGAGCTCTTGGCAGCACTGAAAATTTGCCTTTTTCTCTAGATGACCTCTGAGATCATATACCTAATTCTCCATTTTGTTTTTGTTTTTCTCCATTTTGAATTTGTTTTACCTGATTATTCTGGTGTCTTTAATTCTTGCATTTTGCCAAGTTTGATTTATGACCATTGGCTTGAGTACACTATGTTCACTCTGCTGCTCAGCCCTACACTTGGGTGGTACTAGCCTATCTAGTTACCACAACCCTCCTGTCTGTTTTCTATGCCCTGTGTGTGTCATCTACTGTCTAGCTCAGTGCTTTCCAAACCTCTTGACCCTGTACCTCAGCAGTAAAATAGTTTTTTATATACTATCACAGCATAGATTTATAAATTATTTATATGTAGTAATATATGAATATATTGTTTAGATTTCAGATTATCTTTTGTTGCATTAAAAAACACCACAAAACTTTAGTATAAAATGGCAGGCTTTTTTTTTTTTTTTTTTTTTTGCAGTTTTTGGCTGGGGCTGGGTTTGAACCTGCCAACCTCAGGTTGGGGCCAGCGCCCTACTCCTTTGAGCCACAGGAGCCACCCTAAAACAGACTTTTTATGCTTATGTACTTTGTGAGTTAGGAAGTTGGACAGGTGTTTGTTTGCCTTGGCTCCATAATGCCTGGATTTTCTAAGGGAAGTCTTAAGTGCTTTCCAGAGCTCAGATCTCAAACTGCTGAGCTCTGAAATCATCTGCAGGCTTCTTCACTTACATGTCGGGTGTCTCAGCTGGCTTTACTGGGGATATTTGATGGACTTGAGTGCCTACTTTCCTTATAGCCTATGCTCCCTCATGTCGTGGTAATCTCCGGGTATTTGGACTCTTTACATGGTGGCTCAAGGTTCCGAGAGCAAATGTTCCAGCAAATAAGATGAAGACTTCATGGCCTTCTGTGACCTAGTTTCTGCCATGCTGTACTGATGCAAGTCAATTTAAATTCAAGAGGAGGAGATACAAATTCAACTCTCCATGAAAGAAGTATCACAGAACTTATTGCTGTGTTTCAAAACCTCTGTGGGTGTACATTACATATATAACAATAAATTTTGAAGCATGAGATAAAAATAAGTATCAATATAAGTTGTAATATTTTCTTTTTGCCCCACTGAATCCTCTCCCTTGATTATGGACTCCATTCTAGAGATCCTTTGGTCTAAATAGGTGAGACTGAACATTTCCCTGCTGAACATTTAATGATGGTCAATGTTCACATATGGGACACACTCTCAGGGATATACCAATTTTATACACAATTTCCACACACTTGTTGCAACTCTAACCCTTCCTTTCCCACTCTGTACATTTGTATTACAACTCAAAAAAGTAAACATGACATTCTGTTGTAGGAGTAACCTTGAATCCATTCTTATTTAGAAATAATAAGTATTATTCACCATTATTTAGGACAAATTACTTTTATCACACTTCACAACTGATTGTCACACATCACAAAGAAGCTTGACTTGGCTGCTTATAAAATGTAGTGACACATGGTGTGTAGTGACACAGGACCAACAATTGTTATTTGAAGTACTATTGCATAGCTCATATGTTAGCTCCCCTTGTTCTGAAATTCACCTCATGGAAAAATTTGCCCAAGATAATGAGTAATGGATGGATAATCTTGGGAAAGTTTGACATATCACCATAGTGGAAGGGCAAAGAAACCTAAGGGAAAATTCAGTAGAGAAAAAAGTAAAGATGTGGCCTGGGGCATAGGTATTTTTAAAAATAAAGTTTACAGGATAAGTGACATTTATTTGCAAATGTCTGCTCTCTTGTACTATAATGTAACAACCGTCCCCCTGCTGTTATAATCACCCATTATACTGATGCCCTGTGTTCCTCTCCTGGGTGGGTACAAGGGGAGAGGCAAGAACTCCTGCAGGGTACCAAACAGTAAACAAGACAGAGAATTTCACATGAGTAAGAAAGTAAAGGGAGAGGTTACCATGGGAATGGGAACCCCCACCCCCACCCCCCAGAGAATTTGTGGAAATCTTAGGACGAGAAAATTTGCACAGGACTTGGTGTGGGGATTCAGTCAATTTTGTAAATCTCAAAGGACACAATGTAATGTTTGGTTACAAAAGTATAAAGCTAGTAAAAGTGCTTGGCTGGCATTCAGTCAAGAGCCCAGTTTCCTGCAGTTCTTGTTGGCAAAGTAAAGAAGCTTGAGTTGACTGCCTACAAAATGAGAATGGAAGAGTCTGTTGTACTATAAATGTGGCCAATGTGTATCCTTATACCAAAGGTTATACTAACTTATGACAAAGCAATGTTAGTTTCCAGTATTTAACTGCCATCACTCAAGTTTCAATAGGAAAAATACCCTGTTATCAAAGAAAATGCACACCAAGGAATGCACAAGAAGATCTATTGTAGCATGTCAAGAAAATATTAGGACTTCTGTTTCTGTTTACCTTTTATCCATATTTTAAAATGTGTGATCTGCATTAGTACAGAAGTACACACATATCATTTATAAATAAATATATTTTAAAGATGGTGTGTACTAGTTATTTTTTAGTGATGAGTACTTTTAATTTGAAATGTTAGATTTCACTGAGTTAGAGGACAAGGTGTGGTTTTAGGGCATCCAGAAACTAAAAGTAGAGTTGAATCAGAACATGCCACTTGGGTATGTTAGTGGAGTCAGACTCTGCTAAGCTCAGGCTAAACCATCAGGTATTCCTCTAGTTTCTCTATATATCCCAAGACAGTTAGTTGCCTTCAGGACTATAATGGGTTGATGAATTATGAAATTTTCTTGGAGAAAATCTGCTCAAAGAGGACAAGATTCCTTATAATAATAAAATTGATCTAGATGTCACTGAAAACCATATATCCTGGAAGGTAAATATTGATCACACCATGATTCCTCTAACTTTGGCAGTTAATAAGATTTGAATTCAAAGTATTATGTTTACCATGAAAAT
Source organism: Loris lydekkerianus (assembly GCA_963574355.1). Lineage (NCBI taxonomy): Eukaryota > Metazoa > Chordata > Mammalia > Primates > Lorisidae > Loris > Loris lydekkerianus. The sequence continues at coordinate 3,839 of CAUYPK010120306.1, forward strand.
AGAAGGAATTGATATACATTGTCAAGCATTTTACATATGTTAATCCAGCTGACCCTCATTGGACCTCTGTAAAAAACAGTTAATGTTACTCCCATATTACAGAAAATGAATCAGAGACAATGCCATTCACTGAATACCCCTGCACCAGGGAGAAAAGTGTCAAGATTCAGATCCAGTTCTCTTGACCCCAAAAGCCATGGTCCTTGACAGTTGTGAGTCTTTGTCTACATAAAAATAAAGATGTTCTTTGAAGTCCTCAGATTTCTGAAAGATGCTGTTTTTCCTGAAATTTTTGAAGCAAATGAGAAGCAGTGCCTACTGGTTATCTGCAATTCTAATGTTTTGGAATGGAAGGAGGCATGTTAATAACGTATTGAAATTCATTTTAAAAAGAGAAAGTGAGAGCATTAAAACTCTGGTCACAGGGTTTAGTTGTTGACCCCTGAATGATGTGTGCTGCTTTCTTTGGTACTCAGCAACTGAATGTGGAATTAGAGAAGTGATAATCGGAAAAAGTTAATTGTCATCTTCATCTCATTAAGCCAATTTTGGGAGACAATTCAAGAAAGTACATGGCTATGTAATTTCCATGCATCATTGATTTGCTAAATCACTCAGTCCAGGATACCATTATTTTTCAATTCAGAGCTAAATACATACATGATTAAAAACTAGGTCTAAAAAAAGAGTCAATGTGAGTTTGATGAAAAGGGTCAGTGAGGGCCATTTCTTAGCAGTAACCCCATTGGACAGAGAGCATATCTCTCCAGAGGGTATATGCCCTTCAAAGCAGGCTATTAAATGATAAGGAGGAATAAAAATGTAATTCCCCCAGAATAATTTTTGCAGCTACAGAGCTATCTCACACAGGTGGGCACTCAATTTTTCCAATTCTGTCCTAAATGTGCTATGCTATGGCCTGTGATTAAATATTTAGAGTAGCTAAGAGACTGTGTCTCCTGGGAATTGCAGATAACACCCCATCGCCTGCAATGATCATATTTATATTGTCTGAAAAGGTGAGGAAAAAACACGAGGGCACTACAGATGTGAGTGACTCAGCAACAAACCTACTAATCAATTGCAAAGGAAAAGAGCAAATCTCAGTTAACGAATTTCTTGATGGTGGCAATATGAGATATTTGAAATTATTTTTTAAAGGAAAAAGTAATAGGAATTTTTATTTACTATATAAATTTCTCTGAGAAAAGCATATGAGTATTCCATTAAATACTTAACATTTTATATATTTCTGTTTTAATGATGTTAATTCTACAGTATTCGTTTTATAATTTGAAGCATTAGTACATAAAATGAAACCATGAAAGTCAGTATGGAATCACCAAAGATGGGGACTTACTGTAATGAGAAATGTTTGTCCTCCTAGTCTGATATCATTTATCCTAAAATATCTACTTTAAAATTTAATTCCTTTCTACCTCCTCGCCCAAATCCTGTTGAATTTTTACTTTTGCATTTCACTTCTGATTCAACAGCCTCAAAATCCTCTTGAAGATAAAGATTGTCCTAACAATCTGTGGAGATAGTGGTTAGACATACTTACTGGGCACCTGTCATTTTTGGAGCCTTTGGATAAGTTGTTAACTTATTCCTGATCAACACAAAATTGGACTGGTTATGTTCTTCCTTTTCTTAGCCATACCTTCTACACATTTTCTTATATCTGAGTGGATGCAAACCTACTGACCGCCATGGTACCCTGTCCTCCCCGTTTTTACTTTCCCTTCTTTCTGGTTCTACTTTACTCTCTCCCTCAATAATATTATAATTTTATTCCCCCAAAATTTTTATCCTTCAAACTTAAGGTGACAGTTATTAGGCCTCTACTCTGTGCCAGGCACTATGGCAGATGTTTTATACAAATTAATTCTAATCTCTAGCTGCATGGAGGCAGACGGGGAAGTAGAGAAACTATTTTAGTATTTTTTCTCACCTTAAAGTTTGCAATAAACATCATTTTCTCAGCTGCCAAATGAGGAGTATTACCTGACAGCTACTGCAATCTATGAGAAATGGTTAGAATTAATTAGAAACCAGAGGACTGGAAGAGAGACTGAAAGACATCACTTCTGAGTTTCTCAACCTTTTGTGGCGAAAGAGACATGTATACCTATATATGTGTGTTTGTGTGTGTGCATATACATATAGATTAGTGTACTGCATACTGTTATGCATTTATCAGAAACAAAACAATGCCCCATTTAAAAAAATAAAAGTCATCTAGGCTTGTCATTCACATGATGTTCAGAAAGTGAATTAATTACATTTTCCACAAATCTTGATAAGATTCTAGTCAGTTGCAGCCAGCGGAGTCCTTGTTGGGGAATACCTCTACAGTCATACATGTGTTTACCTGATTCACAACTTTTGGGTAAGTCAAGCAAAGGGTTCTAAGATGTTTCATAATTAGAACTTCTTAAAGCCTAATCTGAACTCACTTTGTTAAGATTTGGGTCCATTTTTTCTTGCTCCGCCAGAGCTATCTGAAAGCAACTCTTTACTGTCTATGCTTGAATTACTTTTGTCCTTTAGATAATGAGTTAAGGTGATCTAGAGTCCCTTGGCTGTGTGTTAAGTAAATTGTTCTCTAAAAAAATACATTTTAGGCTCCATGTAAATTTTTTACTTAATTTTAATAGCTTTTGTGTTATTATCAATAATGTTAAATAAGTAAATTTGTTAACTACTAAGTAGGTAGGTAGGAGTGGCATATTATTTACATAAACTGCAGAGTATACTGGTAAAGGATTAATGGTCTGGAATGTGAAAATCTAAGTTTGAATTTTGACATCAGCACTTAATACTGCATGAACTTAAGATACTCTTCATGTTTTAAATTACCGTGTATACTCGAGTATAAGCCGAGTTTTTTCGGTACAAAATTTGTGCCAAGTTGGGGTTTTTTGGCACAAATTTAGTGCTGGAAAAACTCAGCTTATACTCGAGTATATACAGTAGTCATTTTTTAAATTGCAATAAGGAATTATCGGGGACTTATGGTTCCAGCAACAACAAAATAATAAGGACCAGATTTATCTTCCCAATTGAAATAGTAAAACAACTGTGCAAAATATACAAACTATATATTTTGAAACCGTTGTCTTCAAGACATTGGTTTTAGATACTCAAAAATGGAAGTCTTAAAACCAACCAACCAATCAACCATGTGAATCCTATAGTGGCCTCAGCTTTTGGCTGTGAGGGAATTTTCATATCTTTCACAGAAAAGGGGAACCCCAGAGAGAAAGAAGTATATTCCATTAGTAAGAGAAGAAACTGTCTTGGGAAATCAAATAGGCTAGAATTCACTTGACATAGTGGAAAGGAGAGAGCTAACTAGAGAGAGAACTAGTTACACAGATGGTTTCCTGTAAGTACCCAGCAGAGCACTGATCTAAGAAATTATGTGAGACTGGAAAAAAGAATCATCTGATGATTGGAATGAGTGAACTAACACAAGGCTGGGAAGAGTGGCTATAGCCAAACTAAACAAAACCTCAAAATTCATGGAACATTAGACACAGTACCTTGAAAGTACTTAGTAGTACTTAGTAGTACTTGGGGAGTAATTAACCCCAAACTAAATATTCTACGGATCCATCTAACACATAAAAGCAAGACTTTAAAGGATAACACTCTTCCCAAGTAAACTTAACTGTCTTCCAGAATAAAGATGAAAAGTATTTATAGCAATGTAAAATCATCTAGCATTCCAGAAGGTAAAATTTGCAACCAAGGCCTACCATCCATCAAAAATTACAAAGTTCCTATTGAGAACCAATTACAAAAATTACAAAGTTGCTATTGAGAACCAATAGGAAAATAAGATTATAATGAGGAAAAAAATCAATTTATTGAAAATGATACAGAATCGACACAGATATCAGAATTAGCAGATAGGAGCATTACAGCAATTCTCACACCTTAAAAGAGATAAGTATAAAAATGAAAGGAAAACTATAATGTCTAAGAAGAAAGATACATTGGATGGGAGTAATAGCAGGTGAACATCATAGGATAAATTGTTAGAGAAGTAGAAGATATAGCATAGAAACTATCAAAAATACCCAGAGCTAAGGAACAACTTCTAATGGCTTACTTATATATGTAGAAAGAGACCTGAAAGGAGAGTTTTTTAAAGAAATAAAACTGTTATTTCCCCCAAAGTGATGAATACTAAAACACCACAGACACAAAAAGGTCAATGAAAAACAAATACAAAAAAAAAATGAAAGAAGTACACCTGTGTACAACAAAATCAAATTGCTGAAAATCAAGAATAAAAAGAAAATCTTAAAGGCAGCAAAAGAGAAATGGCATATTCATACAGATGAACAAAGACAAGCAGAACAGCATACTTCTTCTCAGAAAAAATATAAAAGAAAAGATAATGGAGTAATTTTTTGAAAATACTGAAACTTCCCTGTCTTTTCCAAACCTATTACCCAGAGTGCCACACTCAGAGAAAATATCAAAGATGAAACAATGATATTTTTTCCAGATGAACAAAAGCTGAAAGAATTCATCTCCAATGGATCTATACCCCAAGAAGTATTAATGAAAGTCCTACAGGACAAAGAAAAATGATACCAGACAGAAATATAGATCTACACAAAGAAATAAAGAGCATTGGGAATAACTATATGGGTAAGTATATGAGAATTATTTTTCTTATTATCTCAGTTCTTGAAAAGATAAATTTACTGTTTAAGCAAAAATAGTAACAATGCATTTTAGAGTTTATAACATTTATAAGTAAAAATGTATGGCAACAGCCATAAAATTTATAAGAGGAGAAATGGCCATATAACCCAGTAATGTTTTACAATTTATACTATGAGATATACTATTAGTTTATGGTAGAACTTTTTACATTAAAGATGCATGTTATAAACCCAAAAGAGACTACTAAGCAAATACAACAAATAGTTGTAGCTACTAAGCCAACAAAAAAAGAGATAAAATAAAATCACAAAAATGTTTAAGTAATTTAAACAGTGGAAAAAGGAAACAAAGAACAGATGAATCAAATGCAGGCAAACGCAGTCAAAAAATGGCAAGCAAGACTTAAACCTAAGCAGAACACTAATCCCACTAAATGTAAAAGATTCAAATACTATACTAAAAAACAAAAGTTGCCACATTGAAAGATAATTAAGACCCAACTATATGTTGTGTAAAACCAAGTATAATTTCATATAATACAACAAGTAAGTTAAATGGATAAAAAAGTAAACATGTATATCATAAGTGAAAGGAAGTGGGAAAGGCTCTATTAATATCAAAAATCAGATAAAAGGTATATTAGAGTAAATAATGCTGCAGGTATAAAGATCATTCCATAATGAAAAAAGGGTCCATATACCTACCAAGAGTTCTTAACAATTCTAATTATTTATGCATACATTAATACTTTGAAAATATATAAATGAAAATATAGAACTTCAGGAACAAATGAAAAAATACACACTTTTATAATCAGATATGCTAATATATCTCTCTTAAAAAATGATAGAACAAAGTAGACAATAAGTACACATAAGATTTGAACAAAATAATCACTCAGTTTGATCCGAATGATTTATAGATCACCTACTCAACAACAAGGGAATACACATTCTTGCCAAGTATACACAAAACAGTTACCAAGAAAGATAATATTCTTGGCCATAAGATAAGTCACATTAAATCAAATGGATTGGTATTATACCCAATATATCCTCTGTCAATATGAAAGAAAAATAAAAATCATTTACATAAAGATATCTAAAAATCCACATATACTTGGTGACTAAATAATATACTTCTAATAATATATGGGTTAAAGTAGGAATCAAAATATAAATTAGAAAATATTTTAGAAAGAATGAAAATTAAAAAATAAAAAACATTTCAAAATTTGTGAAATGCCCTGAAGCAGTATGTGGTAGTAATTTTATACTGCTCAAATCCTATTTTATAAAAAAGGAAGGGTTTTGAGTCAATTACCTTCCTATCTAGAAACTGGAAAACAAAGAACAGATTAAGCCTAAAGTGAGCAATAAAAAGGAAATAATAAAAATCATGCTGGAAATTAATAAAATAGAAGACTAGATAAAAATCAATAACACAAATAGCTAATTTTTTTGAGAAGATTAGTAAAATTGATAAATCTTTGGGGGAGACAAAGCATAAAAAAGTAATAAGACAAAAATTATAACTATCAGGAATGAGAGAGGTGACACCAGTACTGATTTTACAAATCTTAAAAGGAGAATAAGAAAATATTATGAACAGCTCTATGCCAATAAATTCAACAACATAAATGCAAAAATAATTTTTGAAAAATCAAACTATTAAAGAAAGAAATGGATGTGTTAAACAATTCTATATCTGTTTAAAGAAATTGAATTTGTAGTTAAAAACTTTTCCACAAAGGAAACTCGAGGCATAAAAATGATTTCACTGGTAAAGTCTATCAGACATTTAAGGAAGAAATGGCACCAATCTTACACGTGCAGAAAACTGATGAGTGAATACTTTCAAACTCATTCTATGAAGTAGCATTGCTGATACAAAAGCCAGGCAAAAATAATCCAAGAAAGAAAACTATAAACCAAGATACCTCAGAAAGACATGTACACCCACTCCAAATGAAATTTTAGCAAATGAAATCATTTTCTAAATAAGAAAAGGTAATACATCATGACCAATTAGGAGTTAGCCCATGAATGCTGGGATTATTTGACTTTAAGAAGATCTATCAGGCTGAAAAAGCTGGCTCATGCCTATAATCCTCGCACTTTGGGAGACTGGGGGACAGAGGATCCCATGAGGCCAGGAGTCCCAGACCAGACTGAATGAGACCCTGTCTCTACACAAAATAGAAAGAAATATTTTCTAGGGATCATGGTGCATCTGTAGTCCTCACTGTTAGGGAGGCCAAAGCAGAAGTATGGCTTGAGCCCAGGAGTTTGAGGTTGCTGGCAGCAGAGGGAGATCCTGTCTCAAAAAAAAAAAAAAAAAACCCAAGCAAACAAACAAATAAATAAATAATAAAAATAAAAATGAAAAAATAAAAAATAATGTTATTTGTCATATTAATAGCTCTAAAAAGAAGAATCCCATGATCCTTTCCATCGAGGTAGACAAAGGATTCAATAAACTCTAACATCTATTATGAATTCTCAGCAACCTAGAAACATAAGAGAAGTAACTTAATCTGATAAAGGACAACTCCTATAAACCTACTGCTAACTTCATAGTTAATGGAAGACTAAATGCTTTTTTCCTAAGATCAGAAGCAAGATAAGAATGTCCACTCTTTCCACTACTATTCACCCTTATCCTTGTACTGGAGATTTCATTGGTTGAATAAAGCAAGAAAAACTAAATTGGACAGGAAGAAGTGAAACTGTCTTCACTGAATGACAACTATATGTAGTATCTATAAATCAAAAGGGATCTACAAAAATATCTTCTAGAGCTAATAAGTGAGTTTAACAAGATTGCAGGATATATAATCAATACAAACAATCTTATTTCTCTATATGAACAATAAATATTCAGTAATTGAAATAAGACCACTTCTAATAGCATTAAAAATATGAAATACTTAGGGACGTGACTGAAAAAAGATGGAAGTCCTAGTCACTGAAAACTAAGGTTTTAATTACTACAGTATATCCCTGAGAGAAATTAAGGAAGTCTTGAATAAATAGAAAGACATGTTTGTGGATCAAAATAATTAATATGGTTAAGATGGCAATTATCTCTGGTTTGATAATTAGATTCAGTGCAGTCCCAGTGAAAATATCAGTAACCATTTTTGACAAGATTCTTCCAAAATTCTTATGAAAATTTAAAGGACCTCAATTTGTCAAAATAATTGAAAAAATAAGAACAAATTTGCAGCCTGGTAATGCTGGATTTCAATACTTACAAAGCTATAATACTTAAGACAGTATATAATTTGTGTTAAATACATAAAGAGATCAATAGATCACAATATACATTCTATAAATAGACCCACACATATATCAAGAACTGATTTTAAAAACAGATGCTCTCAGTGAAGAAAGTCTGGACTCTAACAAAAGTTTCTAGATAAATTGGATAGCTAAAGAAAACAGTAAGCTTTGATCCATATCTCTTAGCATATATAAGGATTAACTTAAAATGAATTATAGATCTCAATGTTAAACTTTAAAACTTTTAGTAGAAAACATAGGAGAAAATCTTTATGATCTTTGCATAGGCAAAAGTTCTTCAATAAGATGCCTAAAGCATAATCCTTAAAACATTGGCAAATTGGACATCACTAAAATTAAAAATTCTTCTCTTCAAAGTGATAAAACAGTGATAATGAAATGAAAAAATCAACCTAAGACTGTGAGAAAATATTTACCAATCATATATAAAATAAAGGATTTGTATCTAGAGGAAATAAATTCCTGTCAGACTCAAATATTGTAAAAAAACCTAATCAAATAAAAATGGGGAAATTATTTGAACAAACATTTCACAAAGAAATACAGAGGACAAATAAACACCTGAAAATATGTTCAACATCAATTATAAGAGAAATGAAAATTTAAAAAATGAGAACACAACACATCTATAACAATTGCTAAAATAAAAGGCCTAATCCTATCAAGTGTTGGTGAGGATGTGGAATAACTGAAATTGTCATACATTGAGGGTAAGAATATGAGATAGTACAAGGGCAATTCTTAAAATGTTACGTATACACTTACCATAAAATATAATCACTTAACTTTTGAATATTTATATCACAAAATGAAAGCATATACATACAAAATCTTATACTCAAAAGGTCCCGTTTGCAATAATCAAAAAGCTACAAAGAATAAGTCAACAGGTATATGGATAAACAATTTGCAGTAGTTGAACAGGTGAATGGATATACAAATTGTAGTACGTTCATACAATAGAATAAATTCAACAATAAAAATGAATGAGTTATATGTATATTCATTTGTAATATGGAGACATCTCAAAATAATTATCAATAAAATAATTCAAGCAATAAAAGAGCACATTCTGTTTTATTTCATTAGTGTGCGATGCTAGAAAACATAAGTTAATCTTTACTGGCTGTTGCCTGAGGAAGATGGGAAGAGGAGGTAAAGAAGAGAGAGGAATTACAAAAGATCATGAGGAAACTTCTGGGAATCACGGATATATTCATTATCCAGACTGTAGTAATGGTATAGTGGTATATGCATACGTCTAGACTTATCAAATTGTTCTTAAAATATGTGAAGATTTTATGTCAACAATAAATCTGTTTAAGAAGACAAAACAAACAAACAAACAAAAAAACCAGCAAGAGCAGTATCTAATGGCTCTGTGCCTTAGCTCAGTGCTTAGGACATCGGCCACATGCACTGGGGCTGGTGGATTTGAACCTGGCTAGGGCCTGCTAAAACAACAATGACAGAGGTGGAGCATGATGGCGGACAGGACGAATGTGTAGCCCACCTCTCTCAAGCCATCAGGTGAGAGGAAAAAGGGTCTAGACCTTCCCTGTGTGTGTATTATTGGAGTAGACGGACAGCTGGAGATGCTCAGCGAACTGGCGGATTGCTTTTCATGAGGGGTAATTTAAAACCACAGACTCTATTGTAGAGATTCTTCCCTGCACAGCTGTGCTGGCCAGCAGGCCCCTTCCCCACAGAAGGCAGAAGCTTGTAAATACTGACAAAACACAATTGACAAATATTTATTCCTAAACTGAGGGAGGCATCCAAAAGGAGACCCAGTCAAAACCACGGGGAGCTGGGCAACTTGTTAGACAATTGAGGGGAAGGGATCCCGCCTGGGAAACAGACATTTTGAACTACCCAAAAGGGCAGGCACCTTTCCCCCAGGTGTTGGAAGGGGCTGATGGTTCAGGCTGTGCAGCGAACTGGTGGGTGCCGCCCCAAAAGGGAAACTCTGAAGAAGCTGCTTCAGACGCTAAAGTCGCTAAAGCCGTGAACCCGGCTTCAGCCAAACCGCTGCTGAAGCCGCAAACCCACCAGCGACTGCACGAACCCACCATCACCTCCCCCACACATAGCCAATTGCAGTTGCCAGCTTGCAGGAGAAACTAGGAGCTGAGTGGAAAGATTTAAGAAGCGTGGACACCTGCACTAAGAGGGAAGGTCGGTCGCAAGTGCTGTCTGGAAAAGAACAGCCGAAGTTACACAATTCTTAGGTGACAAACTTTTACAGAAATTCCAAAAATGGCCATCGGCCA
>CAUYPK010120308.1:0-43913 GCA_963574355.1 Loris lydekkerianus
TAACCCAACTATACCACAAGACTATGGGGAAAGGACCAAGGAAGGGGAAGGGAGGGGGGAGGTTTGGGTGGAGGGAGGGTGATGGGTTGGGCCACATCTATGGTGCATATTTTTATCTATAATAAAAAAAAAAAAAAAGAAGGGGGGTGACGTTGTTATAGTAGGTAGACTAAGGTTGAGCTTCGAAGTGCCAGATTTTAGACTAATCCTGTCACTTCTTTTCAAGCCTTTTATATTAGGTACATTATTTAACCTCTCCAGTCCTCAGTTTCCTCATTTAGAAAATGAAGGGGTGTACTTAGTGTTAAGGCTGTTCCCAACACTGTGGCTTTCAAGCTGTGTGACCCTGTGAGTATAAGTAGGAAGTGGCATTGGATGACATCCAGTGCTGCTGCAGGGAAGGTGGAGGGGGCGTCTCCCTGCAGAGGACTCTGAGTGCATAATAAGTGCTGCCACCTGATTTCCCTCTTGGACTAGAAGACCTCAGCTTCATCCTTAAAATAGAATATTCCATCTGAGTAAGTGTAGAATCCCTGATGTTAACACAGGCCATACGGCGGTGGCACTGTTAATTGCATTCCTCTCCCGGCTGCCTTCCGTGAGCTGCTCCCATTCAGTCCTGAAAGGGTTCCTGTCCTCTGTGTCCCTTGGCTAAGCCCAGTCTGTTCAGTCTGCAGAGGAGGTGGCTGTGATAGGCCTGGGTTTCCTTTTATTCCTTGGGGCCTCAGAGGTTCCCTCCTCTCTTTACTATCCCTAGTTGGGTGCCTGGAGTCTTTCATCCACCCTGGTGAATTAGGCAGTGGAGGGAGGGAGGGAGTCACTGGCATCACTGTTGTTGCATGTGGAGCAAAATCACTGTGAATTTAAAAATCAGAATGTGTGTGAAAGGTTGTGGGGGCAGAGCTGGGGCCTCCAGAAATGTCATCCAGAGGGAGGAATGTTAAACATGAATAAAAGCCTTTTCTCTTTCACTCTGAAAGGGTGAGTCACCTTGGTAGTAGTTACTTTCCTGTTATTACTCAGCTTTTTCTCTGCTTTGTTCTTAAAATACTATCATTAGCATTCTTAGCTGCTGTTCAACAGGGCAAGAGGAGTGTGGCTTCCTAGAATTGGGCTTCTCAATCCTCTTCCCTAGAGGTGATGGGGTGACAGTGTGTTTGTCCCCTAGGCACTGCGGAGAGACATCCCATGCACTTTCCATTGAAAATGAATCCTGAGATGTTTAATTTATTGAAATGAAACTTCTGATTTGTGCTATTTTCCGAATGCCCTTTAAAAGATACACACACACACACACACACACACACACACAAATCCCTCTGTCACATCTTGCATTTCGTGTGATGCCCTTTGTCTCCATCAAGTGTTGTGAAGAGAAATTTTATTTGGAATATTCATAACAAGTCTATCGCTAATTATCACTTTAACAATGTGTTATGGAGTGTATCCATGCAGTCATCTGGAAGAGCACATATGCCGTGAAATTTGGGGATTGGTACTCTGTTTCCTCAGGACTCTGCCTTGGGAGGAAGTGGAGGTGCTTGGTAAGCAGGAATGGAGGATGTGACTGCAGTGACTGCCTGCAGCCTGCATTCCTGTCCACATAGCAACAATTTCCAGGGCAGATTGCTTTTGAGTGTAAGAAAAGCCTTAATTTGAAACAAAAACCCTCTCTTCCACACTGAAGCCTCATTTCTGAAAAGCAACAGAGATTGGATTTGAGGTCGCCTTAGGTCACTGCCAGGTGGACAGATCCAAGCCACAGATCTGACTGCAGATGAGGAAGAGGCGACTGGTCTTAGAGCCGGCCTGACACTCTGGTAAGAGGGTGGAGCTAAAGTTGCTACCTGATTGGCAGCCCTCAGAAGCAAATGGAAAGGGACTTCATTATCTCCACCATCTCCACCACCTCTAGAGAGGAAAAGAAAGAATGCCTGGGCAGCTGGCTCACACCTGTAATCCCAGCACTCTGGGAGGCCAAGGCAGGAGGACCATTTGAACCCAGAAGTTTGATGTTGCTGTGAACTAGGGCTGACACCACAGTGCTCTAGCCTAGACGATAGAGTAAGACTCTGTCTTAAAAAAAAAAAAAAAGCCTCTTCTTTTCTTCCTTCATGCTGCTTTCTTTTCTCTTGAGAAGCATGAACTCATACTGGGTCCTTCCCTCAGGATTCTCCATCAGTCTAAGGTTTGGGAGGCTAGAATTATATTACTAATGACAGGGGCATAGAGCTCTTTCTACCAAGACTCACTGATTGTCCTGGATAAAGCCCCAGAGACTGCCTGCAAATGAGGGTAGAGTCTTAGGGCACAGCAGAGCAAAGCTCCTGGTGGAAGAGTTCAGTCCTGGTGCAGAGACAGATCAAGGAGCCTTTGTGAGGGGCCAATATGGGACAGTGGGGAATGAGTTGCCAAGCGTGGCTCTGCGTAGATCCTTTGTGTATCCTTTGTGGGTCCTGCTTTTAACACGAGTGGGATTCAGGCTCAGTCTTTTGTGGGTATCCTTGGAATATTCTGAGGGATGTACTTTGAATGGTTGTTAACTTGCATCTCTTAGAATGAACTTTTTATAAATGAGTTTTTATGCTGCTCAGAGCCTGGTTTTGCTGCATGTCACTTTCGAAATATTAATAGTACTTATTGAGTACTTACTCTACGCTAGGCACATCCTTTATCATAATCATTAACAGCTAACATTAATACAATATTTACCATGTTTCAAACTCATGAGCACTTTATATTTCCCTCACTAGGTCTTCGAAGAAAGCTCCCTCTGGAGCCATTATTTACATGTCAGGAAAAGAGGCTCAGAGTGGTGGGTAACTTGTTCAAAGTATCCCCACTTCTAACTACATGAAGACAGCAGGTTTAGGTCTGTCTTTCCATCAGTTTTAGTAAGGGCAGCACACCACCTGTTCTCCCCTTTTTTTTCCATTTTAAGACAGCAGGAAAAGTGCCAAAGAACTTTCTTGAGAAAAAGTGAGAAGGTGGGGTGAAGAAGGTGGGGTGAAGGCAGTAACACCGTGGTTCCTGGCTCTGTGTGGTCAGAGTGTGATGCTGGTTCAGAGCTGGGCACATCAGCACTGCACAGCGTCTTCTCTGGGGGCTTTGCACCTATTTATAATATAATCCATTGTAAAAACTCAGCATTGGCTGCTTCCTTAAAGAATTGATTCAAATAAACTACATTTCTGGATGTCTGATGTCTGTTTTGGTCTGGGGTCGTGGTGGGTTTCTGGAGGAATTGGATGGGAGTGTGTTTAAGAGGGAAGATTTGGAGTAGGTTTTCAAAAAGAAGCCATTACAAACAGACTCGGATGCAGCCTTCACCCAAAGGCAGGTGTGTGTGGGCAGGTGCACCCAGGGGCACCAGGATGGGCAGAGGAAGTGGTAGCATTTGTAGGTGGAAGTCAGAGCTGGCTTTGTTGTTGTCCTTAGGGGCCCTGCCAAGCCACAGCCATAAAGTGCACCAACACCACCACTAATAGGTGAGTGATTCAGCTCCTTCCTGCTTTTTATTACCGGACAGAGACTTAAACAGCCCTTTGATTTAGCAAGTTAATAAAGTCAGCTATCAGGCTCCACTGCTTAACCACCACGGGATGGCCTGCGGCATGTTGCTTTCTTGGAACCCTTCTGATACTGTTTTAGAATTGAAAGAAGAGAAAGTTGTGGAATTTGCAGGCTCTACTGTATCTCCTGGCTCCTTTCTGTCCTTTCCCCCAGGGCCAGACTTTCCTGACTGGCTGGCTGGAACAGGCCAGGATCTGACCGATTCCTGGGAGTCACTGTCTAGAGGTTATATCCAAAGAATCGGAAGGTCTCCATGTCTTTGAGGGACTAGCAAGTTGGATGAGAATGTGGAGTTTCCTAGAGCTGCTGTAACAAATTAGCACAAACTGGATGGCTAAAAACAACAGGAATGTATTCTCTCACAGTATGGAGGCCAGAGTCTGAAATCAAGGTGTTGGTGGCCCAGGCTTGCCCAAAGACTCTGTCCAAAGGCTCTAGGAAGAATCCTCTTGGCCTCTTCTAGCTTCAAGGGGTTGCCAAGAAATGTGTAGTGCTCCACTTGCACATGCATCCCTCCAGTCTCTGCTCTGTTGTCCATGGCCTTCTCCTGGTGTGAGTCTGCATATATGTCTTTTCAATTGGACACAAATCACACTGGATTTGGGGCCCATCCTCTTCCACTATGGCGTCCTCTTATCCAGTGACATCTTCAAACACCCTATTTCCAAATAAGATCATATTCTGATGTTTTAAGTGGAAATGAATGTTGGGAGGACACCATTCAATCCAGTCCAAGCCATTCAGGAACATGTGACAAAGAGGTAGGGACTCCAGCAAACTGATTCATAGAAGGAGAACTGAGATCAGCTTTCCCAAATAGTTGTAGGTAGCATTGTAGAAAGCAGAACTTTCTGTTTTAAGAGGTGGTTAGTGCAATGGAGGAACTAGATTTTAAATTGCATTTAACTTAATTTAAATAATCACATGAGACCGGTGACTACCCTCACAGAGAGGAGACTCTAGGCCTGCTTGAGGATGAGATGAGAGAAAGAGGGTGTGAATGTTTTAAAAGTTTGGGAGGGTCATTTGCATCAGCGTGGTCATCATGGGTGTATAACATTGAGCAAGATAGACTGCTGCTCTGTTTCCTTCCTTGATTAGGGACAGCCTCTGTGTCACACAGTGAGCTATGCTGCATTTCATGTAGGGTCCTCTGGACTCCAGGCAGTGGTCTTTAGTGGGTCTTTAGTTGGGAGTAGTGCCCTCACTCATGGGTATTCATACACAGATCATTCCCATGCCTGCCACTGGGGCGCTCCATGCCCCGGGCCCCATAATTCATTTCTTCATCCCTGGAATACTCCTATGGGCAACTTAGGAAGGAGGTGTCATGGTGGGGCCCATAGGTCTCCTGGGGCAGAGAAGCAGTGCTTAAACTGAGACTCCTTTCTGCTGCAGAGACCCTGTGTTCGGCATACAAGTGTGACCACAGGACTTAGAGCCAGAAGGACCCTCAGTGGCCTTCTCAGAACCACCAGAACCTCCTCTTCAAAGGAAATGTCATTTGTACTTTTGATATTACAAATCAATAATGGGGTGAGGGGGGGCTCCTTTGTGTCAGGGGTGGAAGGAGAAGGCCATAGGCCTCTACCTTTCTCTCTGCTGTGGGCCTTGAAGCCTAGGGTGGGGAAACCCCAGAACAAGGTTGGCATCCCTGTGACAGACAAGAAATGGAGGTTTAGAGAGGTAAAGAAACTTGACAAGGTCACACAGCAAGTCGTTTGATAAAGATTGTTGATCAGGAGATTTCCAAGGATCCATTCCTGGATCTCCCCTTTACAACCCCCCCCCCAAAAAAAAAAAAAAAAAAATCTTGACACTTTTTTTGAGAGATAACTCAGTTTTGTTGTTAGCTGCTATGACCAAACTGTGGAAATTTCTGCTGTAGGATCAGATGCTATTCCCGACTTTAATCTCATCAGGAAATAGTGTTTTGCTTTGATGCTATTTTCATTTTGTGAACTGGCTGAGATTTGTAGGTAGTCCTAAATTGTGCATGATTAGCCCCATCCTGGCAAGTGGCTGCTGTATGCTGGGTACTGTGTCTTTCATCTTCATGACTCGGTTGGTATTACGGACCCCATTTTATAGATGAGAGAACTGAGGCTCAGAGAAGTGGAGAGCAGGATTCAAAGTCCATGCTCTTTGCAAAGGAAAATGCTGCTTCCCTAGTAGGGTGGTAATAAGTGTGAAATACCATGGGCAAATTAGAAACTGAGTGTCCAAAAAATCAGGGTGCTGTGTGATCAAAGATCAGACAGTGTGATTTATGAGAAATGGGGAAGCCAGAGCCAAGGCTGACTACAGTGGAGATGAGGCCTCCAGGCATCCCAACAGCAAATGCTTGTGGGGTCTGAAAGTGTGGTGTGAAAGCAAGGGGAGAAACGACAAAATGATGGGAAGGGAGGGCAGCTTTCATGGTTGCCAGGGATAGTGGGGACGAATGAATGAGCCTGTGAAATGATGGCAGTGCTCTGTATCTTGCCCTTTTCAATTACATTATGGGTTCTGATATGATACAGTTTTGCAAGATGATTATTATCACTGGGGGGAAGTCGAAGAAGAGCACATGGGATCTATCTGTATTATTTCTTACGACTTTGTGAATCTACAGTTATCTCAACAAGTTTAATTAAAAATACATATAAGCCCTGAGAAACAAAAAGAATGCAAGGAGTTCGTGAGGCCATCTGCATCAAAGGGGCAGAATTCTGATTTCTTTCATGCACTGAAGGTAGAGCTTTGAACATTGTCTTCCAAAGCAAAGATTTATTCAGATGTTCAAACTGGATACATTTAGGCTCAGCCTGGGCCCCTGCATGGCTGGGAGGGACCCACTGCCAGAGAGTATTGCTAAGGTAGCAGGCAACAGGAGAGGCAGAGATGGCCAGAATCCCCAGAAGTAGGCAGAATGCAGGATAATAGTGACAGGCAGGTGACAACGCACTTAGCGCTAACTAGGTACCAGGCACTGTTTCAGAGCTGGGGATGCAGGGGTAAAAAAAGGCCAACGTGTCTGCCTGTGGGTCTATATGTATTTTTAAATGGGAGATAGAAGGAAATAAGAAACAAGTAGGTGAATAGGGCAAGGTCAAGTGCTAGTGGGTGCCTTGAGGAAGATGAAAGAGCAAAGAATGACAGAGGATCTGAAAGGCTGCTTTTGCAGAAGTGGTGAGGGAAGGGTTTCCTGAGGAAGTAACACTTGGGATGGAGGCAAGAATCCACGAAGGTGGTTTGAACATGTAGAAAAGAACATTTCACAATAGGAAGAGCTCGTGGAAAGTCCCTTTTGTTTGAGGAACAAAACGAAGACCATTAGGGAAGGTGTTGGGGGGATGGAGGGAGATGAGTCTGGAGAGATAGGCAAAGGTGGGCCTTTGGTGGGGAGATGGTATTGGGAAGCCCTGGGAATGTTCTAAGTAGGGACATGATCTGCTGTGTGGGCAAGAGGGAAGAATGTCATGCTATGCTACTGTGGTTGTCCATGCGAGAAGGTGGTTTGGTGGTGTGATTAGAGTTTTGGCAGTGGGCTGGAGGTAGTTAGATTGGGTCACAGGATACCTCGGAAGTAGTGAGTTGGCAGAAAAAAAGCCAGGATTCCTTGGCCAGTCACATACTACCATAATTAACTCCATGGGACTGGACACAGTTTCTTTGACTCTTGTTAATTTTCTTCAAGGGACACTAGAAATAAATGAGGATTGAGCTGACACCCAGTACATTTAGAGTGGTATGGGAATCCACGTTACCAATTTCACTGATGTGGTTCTTAAGCTCTTCTTGCTTCAGGGAACAGAGAACAGGCTCAGATTGTTTTCTTGATGGGTTAACTGTAAAGAGTTTAAGGAGATGAGGAGTTTCTGGAAACCATCCTGGCAGTTGTTTCATGACACTGAAGGAGAACTGCAGTATGTTGCTCACCACCTCCCACAGCTCTCCACACCTCCCCATGCTGGCCGTGTCTTCGTGGTCCTGACCCAGCTGTGCTCTCCTCTTCTGCATCCTGCAGCCGGGCATGTCTACTTCTGCTCTCTGGGCCTTACACACCAGGCTCCCCAGCAGGGAGTCTGCGCGGATGGGCTGGTCCCCCACAGAGTATGTCTATATGGAGAGTTAGGCCAGGTGCAGACTGAGGTGGCAGGAATCCTTGACATTGCTCCTAAAAGTCACTGTCCTTGCTTGTGTACATATTCTTGGCCTGGTTACGGCCAGAGGATCAAGGGGCATAAGACAGTGAGTGACAGCTTAAGTGCTCAGAGTTGCTTGTTAAAATGCACTTTCTTGGGGCCGCACCAGCAATGCTGAAGGGAGTCACCCCAGGGGGAGAAGCACCGCCCTGAGGGCTATCCCTGTGGTCTGCTTCCTTTCCCTCTCTCTGACTTTACCATTGATTTTCTCTATTCTTCCCTCTGAAGCAGTACAAAGGAATTTTTTCTTCATCTAATTTCACAGAAGTGTAGTTGCTATGGACTGAATTGGGTTCCCTAAAATTCATATTTGAAGCCCTAACTCCCTTCTAAAGTTAATCTTGGAGGGGTAGAAAGGAACATTTTCATCTGATTTCATAGACATATCATTGCTATAGACTTAATTGTGTTCCTCAAAATTTATATGTTGAAGCTCTAATGCCTCATGTGAGTGTGTTTGGAAGCAAAGCCTTTAGGATATAATTAAATTACCCAAGGGTCCCCAGTAGGATTGGTGCTCTTATCAGAAGAGACATCTGGAGAGCTTGCCTTCTCCTTTGCATGAACACACAGAAGAGAGGCCACACGAGGACATGGCCAGGAGGCAGCCATCTGCAAGCCAGAAGGGAGCCCTCACAGAGACCCAAGTGGCCAGAACCTTCATCTTAGATTTCTAGCCTCCAGTGAGAACATAACTTTATGTTGTTTAATTCCCCTGTCTGTGGTATTTTGCTATGGCAGTTTGAGCAGAGTGAGACAATGGTATTTTCAAACAAGCAACTTTCTATGTACTTAGGATGGTCTGGCATGGTGGCTCACACCTGTACTCCTAGCACTCTGGGAGGCTGAGGTGGGTGAATTGCCTGAGTTCAGGAGTTCGAGACCAGCCTGAATAAAATGAGACCCCTGTTTCTACTAAACATAGAAAAACTAGCTGCGTGTTGTGGTTGGACTTGTAGTCCTAGCTACTTGGAAGGCTGAGACAAGAGGATCACTAGAGACCCAAGAGTCGGAGGTTGCTAAAAGCTATGATGCCACTGCACTCAACCCTAGGGCAACTGAATGAGACTCTACCTCGACAAAACAATAATTATAAAATAAAATGAATAGATTTCCTTGGAGCTCACTTATTTTGGTCTCCAAATCACATAAATCAGATAGCATCACTGTTGTGCTCAGACCCTCCAATGGCTTTGCATGGAGTTTAAGATAAAGTCCGGAGTCCTTACCTGAAAGAGTGTGACCCCAGCCTGCCTGCTGCTGCAGTGTCACTTCTCAACTCTTCATCCCTGGTCACTGTGCCCCTGCCCCCAAGCACATCCTCACCTCAGGGCCTTCACACTTGCTATTCCTTCTGCTTGAAAGGTCTTTCCATGCCATCCCATCTCAAAAAGCATTCCCTAATGCTCTTTAGTCCCTTATCTTTCTCTATTTCTTTTTCAGTGCATTTATGTTCTTGTCTGTCTCTTCCACTAGTATGTAAATTCCATGGCAGCAGGGATTTGTGTCTGTTTTGTCCATTGCTGAATCCCCAAATTGTGCCTGGCATATAGTAGATGCTCAATAAATACTGAATCACTCAATGAACCTCCCCCTTAGAATGCTAACCAATCCTTTGTGAGGAAGCCTCCACATTGCTTTCTGGTTCGATAAGAACTGGGATGCTGTTTTGGCCTTAATGTTCTGCCTGAGTCAGACCCTCTGTGCTATTATTATCAGTCACTGCCAACATTCACTGAACACTTGATATACCAGAGAATGACCTAGAGGCTGACAATGACTGAATTTTGGTCCCTGTGTTTTATAGGGTAAGGGGATAGCCAGACAGAACCCACAGAATGGCAGCAGTGCCAGGGTCTTCTAGGGGACAAAGGGCTTATTTCTCTACCCCTCCCTGAAGAGAGCTGTCCACTCAGAGTGGGATGGTGGGGTTAAGCCCAGTCTCTGCAGAGAGCAGGAGTTTATAATGTGCCCAGACAGCCACCACCCTTCCTGTCCCCAAAGACTTCCTGCTTCTCTGACTCATTTGTGTGAAGGATTAAATGAGACCATATTAGGGTCAGCCCAGCCACAGGCCCACAGGCTCACAGGGCTGCCTGGTCTCCTGAGGCCCTTTCTAATCTCTTGACCTGCCTTATTCCAAGTATGTGCTGGGGCATCCTAACCATACCTTGTACAGGCAGGAAAGCACCCCTAGGAGTAGAGTCCTTGCTGGAGTTGCACCAGATGTTGGCATGGTCTAGTCCTTTCATAAGCTGGAGGCTCCCACAGGGATGCAGGGTGCAGCATTAGCATCTCTGAAGGGTTTTCCTTTGCCTGGTCTTCAGATCTTGGATTTCCCGCCGTGGCCAGTTTGTGTTTAGTCTTTGTCCAGCTAAGCTGGGGGCCGCCAGCAGAGGCATGGAAAGAAGAAACCACTGTGAGCGCACCTTAGCACTGTGGCCTCAGGCGAGGTCATGGGTTCACTCTGATGCTTGAAGCCAGCAGAGCTCAGGGGAGGCTCTGGAGTCACACTCAGATCTTCCCTGAGCCTCTTGGGTCCTGCTGCTCTTTTTGTTAATAGTGCTTACAAACCTGGGAGGCAGAGGAGAGGGCTTGGGAGTCAGTTTGCCCTGGATTCAGGTCTTACCTCTACCATTCATACCTTTGAGCTTTGGACTAAGGTCCTTAGCCTTTTGAGCATTGCTTCCTTGCCTCTGGGATAGGGATGAAGCCCTCAGTCTCACTTCAGCGTTTTCGTTCTCTAAGGCATTAGGCCTCAAATATAGCTCATTGGTTGGTGGACTAAAAACCTCAAAAAAAAAAAAAACCCAAAAATACCCAGGCTTTTTATGTTTTTATGTGGCTTTGTATAGTGTGGGAAGCCAGACTCCGTGACCTCTAAGTTTCCTGCAGATGCTGGAGCTACACATCAATGTTAAGAACAAAATATTGTGAGTGATCAGCCTGGTACCATCTGGAACCCTTGATGGACCCCACTTTGAGAACCACCATTCCAAGCATTTGTTCCTTTTAATTTGTTGAAACTGTACATTCTGGTTTGTTTTTTTTTTTTAAACTGAGTCTCACTTTGTCACCCTCAGTAGAGTGCTGTGGCATCACAGCTCGCAGCAACCATAAACTCTTGGGCTCAAGTGATTCTCTTGCTTCCTGAGTAGTTGGGACTATAGGCACCTGCCACAGTGCCCAACTATTTTTAGAGACTAGGTCTTGCTCTTGCTCAGGCTGATCTTGAATTCCTGAGCTCAAGGGATCCACCTGCCTCAGCCTCCCAGAGTGCTAGGATTATAGGCATCAAAACCTGTATCTTCTGGACATTGGTTTTAGGGGTCCTGATAATAGGAAACCCTTGACCTTGTTACTCATTGAAGAATACTTGAAGATTTTGTTTTAGCTGGGTTATTGTTTATGTGCCTTCTCCTGCCCCTAAAATGAAGAGCCTCTGCTTGCATTTGTAAGATCTACCCCCAGACTAGAGCCCATAGTTCAAGGTTGTCATTTGTTCTAAGAAAGGATTAGGATCCCAGTGTCCATATGACAGATGCAGAAGTGAAATCTAAATCCATTTGTAGTGCTCAGTCAGGCCTCCAAGCTAAAGGAATAAAGGGAATGTAGGGTAAAGATAGCATTGGTTTTGGAACCAGACAGATCTCATTTAAAATCCAGGCCCCAGCATTTACTGCTTGGGTGTTTTGTGACATATTAGGTAATGTCTCAGTTCCCTTATCTGTAAAATGGGAGTCAGAGATTGCTGTGAAGATTAAATTACATAACATTTAAAGGGTTGACACCCATGTTGAATACTTTTTAATTATGTACTATCTGCCAGGCACTGTGCTGGAGACCCCTCAGAGACTCAAAATCTAGAAGGAAATAGACCAGTGGGCAAGTAAATTCCTGCCCCTCGATTGTGAGTTTTCTGGTTTATAATGTGCTTCCACACACACCCTGTGGTATCACCATGGCCATCCTGGGTTGCCGTTGTTTGCCAGGCCTGGGCCAGAAGTTATTCTCTGACTTTTAGCAGGAGCTCCTTGGTCTGTACCTTTGCTACTCAAAGCCTGATCCACAGACCAGCAGCATCACCATCACCTGAAAACTATGAGAAATGCAGATCTCAGTCCTAATCTCAAATTTTTTTGAGACAAGGTCTTGCTCTGTTGCCCCTGGTACAGTGCAATAGAATCATCATAGCTCACGGCAACCTTAAACTCTTGGGCTTAACCTCAGCTTCCAGAGTAGCTGGGACTATGGGCATGCACCATCATACCCAGCTGAATTTTTCTGTTTTTGGTAAAGATAAAGTCTCGTTCTCACGCAGGCTGGTCTCAAATTCTTGACCTTAAACAATCCTCCTGCCTTGGCCTCCCAGAATGCTAGGATTACTAAACCAGCTAGGATTACACTCAGCCCAGAATCTGAATGCTTGGGTGATGCAAGTCCACCTTAAAATTGGAGGAGCGTGGCTTTGGACAGACACACTACCTCTAGTTGCATGCAGAATGGTGATTTTTTTTTTCTTTAAACCAGAATTCCCATAATTACTCAATTATTGGCAACTTAGTGTAGTGGTTAATGACAAAGCTCTAGACTCCAACCATCCAGGTTCAAATCCTAGTTCCATCATTTACCAGCTATGTGACATTGAGTGGGTTAGGTGATCTCTCCAGGCTTCAATGTCTTTAACTCCAAGACGTAAGTTTACCTACTTCAAGCTGACTGTTGTTTTCACTGAATGAGATAGATGGTAAGAGTGGCTGCTGCAGGCAGGCAAAGCTCCCAGTGCTTCCTATGAGCATAGACTTGTGCCCAGCACTCAGGCAGCCTTGACTCATGTTTGCTTTACCATTACCTTGTAGGACTTGAGAAAGAGACTTACCACTTTCCATAGCATTTTTGCAAAGAGGAGAATTGTTATTTAACAGTGCTCTAAAGCTTTGAGGAACCCCATACTGAACTTACCCTTAAGTGCAGAATCTCACAAGCAAGCTTTTCTAGCATTGGTATCATAATGAAATCGGTATCTGAAAGCCAGTACTCATTGCATAATGTGAAATGTTCTGGGAAGCTCCTTTTCAGCTAAAAAAAGTTTCTATGATTCCCATATAGTTTATAGACAGACCAATTCTAAGCTGAATAACCATGTAAGACTATAGCATCCTAAAGCTGCTAACATTTCTAGTGATCATCACCTTCAGCCACCTCATTCTGTGGATGAGAAAACCGAGGCTTAGTTGAGGGACTAGCCTGAGTCACCCAGCTGGCTAATGGCAGAAACAGCCACAAGTGAGGGCTTCTTGCTCTCCTCCCAGTGCTTCCCACCATGAATGTGTGTGCATCTTCTCATTCATTCATTCAGCAGATGCTTCTGAGGAGCATGGTGCTGGGTGCTGTTTAGAAGCTGGAGATGAAGTGGTGAGCAGCAGAGCAAGGCATGTGTCTTCTGCAGCTCACATCCAGGTACAAGAGCAGGGCGAAAGACAAAGATTAAGAAAGCACAGAGCAAGACAACTGCGGATCTGGACGGCTGCATAGAACAGACCAAACCGAGTGACGCACCAGCAGTGATTTGGGCTGAGAATCACTGGACAGGACTGCCAGAAAAGTCATCCCCGAGATGATGGCATTTGAGATGAGCTGTGAAACAAGTGAGGAAGTGTGTCATGAAGGTATGGGGATAAGAAACTTCCAGCAAGAGCCAATCTGCTCCCACTTCCCTGCTCCCATTTCTAGTACCCACTGTCACAGGTTGGGTTCCCCCAAAACATACTCAGAGATGGAGGTCAATTGATATGGGGGAAGTTTACTAGGGTTCGAGGGAAAGCAGGATTGGGCTTCCAAGAAGGGAAAGTGGGTGGTGATGAAATGGCAACAGGGGCCTGTGTCAATTCTACAGTGCCCTGGAGCTCAACCGGCTCTTTAGAGCCACATGGAGGCAAAGAGGCCAATCTTTGTCCCCATGCAAGTGGTCAGTCACTGGTTGCAGACTGCTCTTGGGAACGGTGTATGCCTTGAGTAATGCAGCTCTCTTCAGAATTCCTGGGGAGGGAGGGACTCAAGTGGGAACTGTCAGCTGGCCACATTCCTAGCAGCTGGGAGGAAGAACAGCTCCGTGATGGTGGGGATCTGGGTGGCCACACCGTGTCCACCACACCCTGTCACTAGAACACCAAAGATTCACTGCTGGCAGGATTATCCCACTGAAGGAAATAAGAACATCTGCTTCTTGATTTATTTTTGCCTTGTCTGAATATTCATGTATTAGTGACATAACTGTTAATGTTCAATGACTTCCAATCATGGACTGGGCATGGAAGGGGCAGACATGAATCAGGCACATTTCCCACCCCAGAATTTACAGGCTTTGTGGAGAGAGAAACAAGTAGATGGAGAGACAGTAGACAAGTATTTCCAAGAAGCTTTTCCAGCCGGCCCCTTGTGCAAGTAATCTGCTGTGTTGGGCCCAGCGGTACCTTTAACATTCAAATTCATGAAGTCAATGAATGCTTGATGTAATTGTGTCACACCTGAATATATTAAACTTTATTAAAAGGACAGAGCTCATGGACTCAGATAATGCCTTTTGATTAACTTCTTTTGGGAGAAGGAAGGGGTTAAGGGAAAGATTGCCTTTTATATCCAAGTAATAATAAAATAAATACTTATTGAGTCCTTAATCTGTGCCAGGCATTGTTCTGAAAACTACATGCAATTACTGTTGTTTTTCCACTTTATAGATGAGGAAATTATAAAACAAATTTAAGAATTTTATAGTCTTTTTTTTTAAATTAGGAACATAAAGGCAACATTTGTTTTAAAAAAGGCTAATTAACAAGTCTAAAATTGCATAGACCCTTCAGATTTTTTTCTGAACTTTGTTAAATGTATATGCATCTATTTCATAGCTTCTATCAATTTGTGCATGCTTGTTTCTATTACTTGGATTTGCTGTTTTATTATATGTGTTATTATTATATTTATGGTTTTATTTATCTAATGTTGGGGTCCTATTTCCCTCTGTAATTCTGCATTTCTGAGGAACAATGGGAAAATGAAAAACAATAGGAATGATGGCTTCCTGTGTGCAGAGGTTTCAGTGGACTAAAGGCCACTGATCTGGTTTTATATCTAGGCCATTTTTAGGACCTGGGACAAGTAAGAGACTTAGAGTAAAGAAGGAAAGTTGAGATGATTTCTAACTTGCTAAATTGATCTACATAGATGTAATTGGAAAACGATAAAACTTTATGTCAATGTGGTATTTTCCTTCCATCATTGTCAACTGTTTGATAGAATGAAAATCATTTGGGCATGGAAAAACATCTGGATTTTCATTCAGTCAAAATGAATGACACGTGTATGTCAGGGCTATTCCAACATCTTTAGAAAAAAGTGAAGACCAGTTTTCCAGGAAGCATGATATATCTAAGTGGGTGCTGTTCCCTTTCACTAATCCCCTGATAAACTTCCCCTGTATTTGTGTTATAGCACCATGTCACACATGTACATGCACCAAGGCGAGGAAGGTCACAGGAATGGGCTGGAGAAGTGGTGGCTCCTTGAGAGCTTGAAATACCAAGGAAGGGCACCTCGGAGCCAGCATCTGGTGAGCTCTGCCTTGAAAGGGTAAGGGGTTTCTTAATGTTGGCCAGAAATCCAGATTTCAGACTTTTATGAAATATCATGTATACCAAATAAAACATTTTAAAGGGCTGCATAACATGCAGGCCCTGGCACAGTGGGGGGCATTCAAGAAGGGGACTTAGGAGATTGTCCAGGGTGTAGAGTGCTAAACAAATGTTATTCAAAGAGCCTGAGTTGGTACTTTCAGCTCTAAGATCTACGGCAAGCCACATTTCCTTTATCAGCCTCCATTTTGTCATCTGTGGTGAAGCTTTTGCAAATTTTTGTAACGTGCAGGTAAATACCTAACCCCATCTGAGTAAGGCACGCAGTACATGAATGTGTAGTCCCAGTGATTACCCTGTGTTCAGCCATGATTCTCGACCTTGGCTGCATGTTAGAATCACCTGGGGTACAAAAATATCCCAGCATGCTGTACTTCAGATTTTTTGCAGTAGAATCTCTGAGGGTGAGGTTTGACATCCATATTTGGGTGAGGTTTGACATCCATATTTTTTCAATCTTCCCTGTTGAGTCCAGTGGCAGCCAAAGTGGAGGTAGCAAAGAATTTCAGGTAGAGAAAAGAGCTGGGACTTCAGAGTTGAACAGATGAATGTGGGTTCCAGGTTACCTGTGGGGAGAAGGCATCCCTTTTTGAGCTTTACTTTGTTTATCTGCAAAGCAGAGGTAACAAGTCCCCATTGAAGAACAGATGAACTTGAGATGACCAGCTCAGTGTCAGGTGCACAGTGGGGCTCAGTCACTTTTAGTGCAGTCTGCTATTGCCAGAGCAGGTTCTGAAGTCAGTAGCATTTCTCCCCAATTTTATTAAAGTAATGCAGTTTCATTATAGAATATTTGAAAAAGATGAATATATAAAGTAGAAAAAAATTTGCCAATTATTCTACCACCTTACAACTGCTAACTAACAACTGTTAGTATTTTGGTGTATTTCCTTCCAGTTTGTTTTCTTTGCATATTTATACATATATTGATAGACAAATTTTACTGTATATCTAGTTGGGGATTCTCTTATTTTTCTCTTAACATGTCATGAATGTTTTCCCATGTCAGTTATAATTTTCCAGGTTGCATGGTACACAAGTATTAGATCTACTATAATTTATCTACTATTTTCCCAGTAGTCATTTAAGATGCTCCTTATTTTTTGATGGATGATCCTTATTTTTTGCTACTACTAATAATCATTAACTATGACATCAACTATTAATGTTGCAATGAATAGTCCTGTACGTATTCTTCAGGTCCAGCTCTGATTATTTCATTTGAATAAATTCCTAGGTGTATATATTACTGGGTCAGAGAGAATATAGGCCTCCTGATATTTATTACCACGCAAAAAGGTTGTATCACTTTACACCTCCAAGCTGGGTTTTGAGAGATGAACAATTTCTCATCCCCTGTAAAGTGGATAATAGCGTGACCTTGACAGCATTCTCTTCAGCATAGAATGGGTTTGTATATATGCATAGATAACTCCCTGGCACAGTGCCTGGTGCTCTTTTCCCTTTATCTTCTCTGGTGCTCAGCCTAACTGTCCTATGAGATGAATCATATTATAATTACACTTTCCTTAAAAGCCCAGGGCCCCTTACAAATTTAAAGCCCAGAATAAATGCTGCTACCACTGATCCAAGGTAAAACACTCTGTTCAGAATCCTCTATTTCCTGGAGTGCCTTACTTGGCCTGTCCCAGTGGCAGACAGTTGTTGGCCCCTCACTTCTGTGACAGTGAACTAGGGAAGCAGCCATACAAAAAAGAAATAAGGCTTTCACAAAATTGTGATTAATGAGTAATAGGCAAATGGCTCACAGATTCTGAAACAGAATCTGTGAGCCATTTGCCTATTGGCCCAGGCCAAAGCAAGTGGGTAGCAGTGACACAGCCCAGCAGCGTAGCCAAGTCCAGTTGTACAGCTCATGTACTGCATAGCTTTGGGGCCCACCACTCTCTTGGGGCTGCAGGGAGGTGGAGCTATTCATGGGACCAAGAGTCTCTGGAACTCACGTCAAAAGTAGTGAGCATTAAATAAATCAATACATGTAAAAAAGCAATTAGAACATGCCTGGTATCTGGTGATCACCGAGAAATGAGTAAGAGTTAACTCTGATTCTTATTTATGTGACTTCATGTTTCTGGGAAGGACTAGCTTGTCACAAACAATATAGACCAGGCATAAAAATATATTTTCTAGTTGTTCACATAGCTGAGATTATTACATAGCTCACATTATTGAGATTATCGATGGGCAGGTGGGTGTTTGTATCACAAGGAAAAACACCAGGACTGGGGTCCAGGCCGCTTAGGACACCCACCGTGTGATCCTGTCCTCGGCTGCAAAAGAGATACTACCTTTCCTTCTAAAGCAAGTTATTATTAAGTTATAAAATGCTTTTGATGAAGCAGGAGAAGAATTAGTGAAAAATAAATGATGGAAATTTGTATTTGAAGCAGCTGGGAAAAGCTGATGTCCATCTCCAAGGTTATGGAGCCTTTTGAGATGAACAGAGTCTGACATTCATAAACAGCAGTCTGGGTGGATTCTTGGTGTTTCCTTGGGCTAGTTTCATACATTCTCTGTATTTTCATTTTTTTTATCTATGAAATGGGGACTTGTGACATGAAGATAAAGCTGTATTGGTATAAATGTGCTCTGAACACTGAAAAGCCCTACTTGCTACTGCAACTTAAATCTGTTATCAGTGTCCACAAACCAGCCTCTTTGCTTTTGCTGCCTACTTTGAAATAGCAAGTAGCAGGCTTTTGTGTGCCAAGACAGAAATAAATGGATTTTTAAAATATTTGGTTTAATTGCTTTTGTGTCACTGGCGTGAGTCTGCTGATGTCCTAGCACCCTCCTGGACCGATCCAGACCTAGAAAGAAGGCTTGTGTGGTTTCCCAGTGACACAGAAGGAAGGACAAAAGCTGCTGTCTCCTCACCCACCTACACATTCCTGCTAATTGAGTTTCTTTGTTGCCCTTGCCAAAGGCTGGAAGGAATGTGCCACCCAGGCGGAATTCCTCTCTGCCCTCCCCTCCCTTGGAGGTCACCACTCTGGGATCGCCTATGCCTAAAGAGAGTGTGGAATGAGGTATAGGGTAGAGCCAGGAGCAACCACCCAGCAGCCAGATAGAAGTCAGGGACCCCAGCTCCTTTCCCAAGCTGGAAGTTAGGAGGAGATGTACAAGAGGGCTCTTGGCACGTAGCACAGAGGAGCATGGCTCTGGAGCCAGGCAACCTGGATTCTAATCTGTCACTCACCATATGATCTTAGTCACATTAACCAAGACTGGGTCTCATGTTCTTTATCTGTGAGCTGGGTATTTTTATACCCACAACTTAGAGTTCTTAAGAGGAAATTAGATTGTGAAGTCTTGGGTATATAGGTCTGCTTGAGCTTGCTATAATAAAATAGCATAGACCGGGTGGATTACATAGGAGAAGCTTGTTTCTGTCCTGGGGGATGGGAGTCTGAGATCAAGGTGCTGGTATGGTTGGGTCTTCTGGTGAGGGCCCTCTTCCTGGCTTACAGATGGCTGCCTTCTTGCTGTGTCCTCACCTGGCAGACGGAGTTCAAGATCTTTCTCTCTCTTTCCCTCTTGTCATATGGCCATAGTCATTTTGGTTGAGAGCCCCACCTTATGACCTTATTGAACCTCAGTTTCTCCCTAAAGGCCTTTTTCCTACATACAGTCATGTTGGAGGTTAGGGTTTCACATATGAATTTGAGGGAGACACAATTTGGTCTATAGCAGCATGGAAAATGGAACTGGATGAAATTATCAAAAGGAAGTAAAAATAGCAAAGAATAGAACGTGAATGCTTAGACTAGGGATAGTTCCCAGCAGCATTCTACAAATGTCAATAGCCATCTTTCAGATTTAGAGTGATACAGACTGAACAGTGGGAAGATGTTTGGAGTTGACAGACAGCTCCCTTTCCCAGTCAAAGCAGTTTGGTGTGATGCAAAGTAAGTGTAGGAAATTTTGAGAAATCACACCAATCAATATTCCCTAATCTGGGGAGTCTAGTAGTATAGCTAGACTGGGGGAAAATGAAGAACAGCCTTCTTGGAGCTTCTCCCACTTGGCAAATATCAGCACGCTGAGGTGTAGGCCAGAAGAGTTTCTAACCACATCATTCTTCTTTCTTTATCCCCATGAAGAGGATGGGAAATCATCTCTAAGGAATTAGCAAGGACTATGAGCAAAAAACCAAAGATGGCCGGTGGCCCTCTTTATAGATGGCTGCCAACAATTTCTCCCATCCAGAAGCAGGTCCCTTTTAAACCAGGCTGGCTTGTGACTTGCTTAGTCTGTGGAGTGTGGTGGATGTGGCCTTGTGCCAGATTCAGGTATAGACCTTTTGAGACCTGGAAGCCTCCATTTTTGTTCTTTGAGACCCAACTATAAAGAAATCTGCATTATCCTATAGGATAGATAGGCAATGTCGGGAGAGGGGCCCTGGTGGATGAGAGACCATGTAAAGAAAGAGCAGCCACGTAAGGGAAAGCCTCAGTGCCCAGCCAGCAGCCTGTGAGGAAGGGTCATAGGTCATGGGTCCTCGGTCCCATTGTCCCAGCTGAGCTCCCCCCAGCCCAACCTAGCAAAGACAAGCTGTCCCCAAAATGAGCTTGACAGAATTGGGAGGGGTTATTTTCAGGTGTTATTTTCAGAGCAGTATTTCACTCCACTGCATTTTGGAGTGGGTTGTTTTTAGGCAGCAATGGATAAATGAAGGGGAACTTCACAATGAAACAGCCCTTGCACCCTGCAGCCACCACTCCACATTGGCTGACGTACTCCTGACCCAAAGGAATGTCCTAGGGCACAGCGATGAACAAAACTAAAGCAAGTGAGTTCCTAGAGACAAGGGTGGGACTAGAGGTTCCACCAGGCCCAGTGTTATCATCTTTGTCATCTTGCTCAGGTAGCCAAAGGATTGGATGAATCATGGAGACCAACCCCTCTAGGTCCTGTTCTGCGGGAAGGATTCAAACAGTGCCCAGGAAATAGGGGAAGTGCAGCCTAAAGAGAATCTACCCATATATGTGGGGGAAATAACAAGCCCACAAAATTGATATAAGCAAAAAATGAAGCAGGAAACAAACATGAGACTTCTGTGTTTATGTCTCCCCCAAATTTGTATGTTGAATCCTGTCTCCCATGCAAAGTTCTAAAAAGTGTCGCCTTTAGGGAATGACTAGGTCATGAGGGTGGATCCCTCAGAGATGAGTGACGACACATAGAAGACATCACTTCTGAGGAACAGGCCCTCTCTAGACACCTGATCTGCAGGTGCCTTGCTCTTGGGCTTCCCAGGCTACAGAACTATAAAAACTAAATTTCTGTTGATTATAAAGTATCTATAAACAGCCTGACAAAAAGATTAAGACAAACACCCAGGCAAAAACTCTTCTTTCCCTCTTGTGCCTCCCCCCAAAAGAAAGAAAGGAATATGGTTAAAAAAAAAAAAAAAAAAAAAACCCAGATGAAAAAAGGGCCAGCCTGAAGAAAATTATTTTCTTCACCAACTACTTTTGTAGTGTCAAGTAAGTCATGAGAAAATGGACTCTATGAAATAAGAGAGTAAAGGTGAAATACTCAACAGTGAGATGAAAGAGAACTGGACCGATTAAGGCAAGAAATTGATGGTGCCAGTAATACTACAGAATCTAGGACCCTTTGAAAATAGTGTGGAATAGAACTATCACTTCTTTTTTTGTGATATCATTATATATTATCATGACATGCTACAAAAAATTAGTGACATGATGAGAGAGCTTGGAAAAATTACATAGGTTGCAGAGGCAAAGGACAAGGGGCAAAAATGTTGTATAAGATTCATAGTTTTAGAGAAGAGACAAAGGAGATGCAATGTTCTACAGCTGGCAATCTTCAGACAGACGATGGAACAAAGAGAAGAGAAAAATTATTAAAACACCGCTACAGGAAAATATATCTGAAATTAAGAAGTCATCAATTTGTTGAAAGATTCTCCAGCAGAACATAAGAAGTTCAATAAATATTTTTTAAGCCCTCCTTTGTATTCAGGAACTGTACAAGGGACTCAGAATACCAAGAAAAAGTTTGCAAGGAAAAAGTTACCAAGGAAAGACTGAGGTTGAACACATGATTCAACATCATGTTATGGGAAATGGAGAGGGTGCTCTGGGAGCACCTGGTGGGGAGAGGCAAAGGTCAACTCGCCAAGGCTTCATCCTTCTTGCTCGTTGATATTTAATCTCTATTCCTATCCCTTGCCAACCACTAGGTGATTTTCTGCCTCTGAAAATCTGCTGATTTTAGATATTTCATTTAAATAGGCCCCCTATAGTACATGGTGTAATGTCTTTTTTTTTTTTCTTAGCATAATATTTTGGGTTACCTTCATTCTTAAAGGATGTTTTCATGGGATTCAGAGCTCTGGATTTACTTTTTTTTCCTTTTCTTTCAACATTTTAAGGGTGTTGTTCAATAGTCCTCTAGCCACTAATTTTTCTAATGACAATTTACTTGAAATTTGATCCTCTGTATGTAGTATGTCATTTTTTTTCTGGTTATTTTTAAGAATTTCCTTATATTTTTGGATCTCAGCAGTTTTTTATGATGTATTTAGGCATAGTTTGTTCCTATTTTTAACTACCTAGAGTTCACTGGTATTCTTGAATTTACAATTTGTATCTTTTATAAAAATTGGGAAGTTTTCAGTTTATATTTCTTCAAATATTTTTTTCCTACACCCATTCTCTTTCTTTTATCTTTGCTGGACTCCAAACACATGTATGCTAAATCTTTAGATTTTTTTCCATTAGTCCCCAGTACCATTCATTTTTAAAAATGTTTTCTCTGTTTTTGAGACCAAATACTTTCCCTTGATATATATTTGATATACTGTCTCTTGCCTCTGTCATTTCCATTATGCTGTCATGCTTATCCAGTAAATTTTATTGCAGATATTGTGTTTTACAGTTCTAGAATTTCCAGTTCGTTCTTCCTTTATAGTTCACATTTCTCTGCTATTTCCTATCTTCTCCTTCATTGAGAGTTTATTTGCCTTTACATCATTGAATGTAGCTATAACACTGCTTTAAAATGCTTGTCTGTTAATTACAATATCTAGGTTATCTTGCAGTTGATCTCTGTAATTAC
This sequence comes from Loris lydekkerianus, assembly GCA_963574355.1. NCBI lineage: Eukaryota > Metazoa > Chordata > Mammalia > Primates > Lorisidae > Loris > Loris lydekkerianus. Next base: position 22,559 of record CAUYPK010120308.1, read on the forward strand.
CTTTCTCTGGGATCACATTTTCCTTTCTTCATATATCAGGTAATTTGGTATAAGCATGTCAAGAATCTTGGCATTGTTAATGTTTTGTGATAGAGACTCTGGATTCTTTTATATTCTTCCAACAGTTTATTGATTTTGTTTGTTTTAATAGGCAATTAACTTGATTGAATTCAAGCTAAAAACTCAATCTCTTGGGTAGCATTTTAAATATCACTCCATTCTTTGTTCTGAGCAAGGCTTCTTAGAGTCTGATCTACACACGCATAGTTCAGGGTCCAGAGATTTGGGTAGAATTTTTACACAAAATTTGGAACCACGTTTCTGGATCTCTCTTTTCTAGGATTTCTGCCTCACTTCCTGTTATTGGTACTATTGTAGTTTTAGCCACCCTCAAGTTGGTGTGGTCTTCCATATGTTTAAAAGCTATGACAATGTAGAACTCACTCTAAGCTGCTCCTGTTTTCTGAGTCTCAGCTCTCCTCCTGAATCTTCTTCCTTTAGGTTTTCACTCACCAATATTTTTAGATGCTTGTTTGTATACTTTTTTGTTTTGCTTTTTTTGAATCTAGAGTTGTTATCTAAAGGATGGTCAGTCCAATAGAAACTTATTCATCTATACCAGAAGTTCAGTCTTTGCTTTTACATCTGGGTATGATTGTTAATTTTAAAAATTAGTGAATGTGTTAAGCATCTAGTAAGATACAGAAGAAAAATACATTAGCAAACTAGAAGGTAGAACTGAGGAAATTTCCAAATTATCCCAAATGAAATGCAGACATATGAAAGTATGAAAAATATGAAAAAAAGAAAAAAGGAGAAAATCTAGAATATGTTTAAGAACAATTCCAAATAGAGAGATCTGAGAAAATGAAGAAGGAGCAATATACAAGTAAAAATTGGCTAAGAACTTTTAGTAATTGAAGACATATGTAAAGGAATCACAATGATTCCCAAACATGGTAAATGAAACTAAAACTATGCCATACAAATTGTGGTGAAGCTGCAGAAAAATAAGACAAAGAAAGGTCTCAAGATAAACTGAATAGGAAAAAATCATCTACAAAAGTAAAATGTTTAGATTGACACAAACATCACAACAACAGAAGCCCCAACCTCTACTACTCCCATGGAATTATATGTACTTTAATTGCTGAGAGAAAATAACTATCAACATAGGATATTATACCTACCTAACCTGTTATTCAAGGATAAGGACAAAATAAGACATACTACAAAATAAACTTCAGGAAGAAAGAAGTTGCCCCAAAAGGGGGCAAAGGAGAATAATATTGGGTAAAGAAATTGATGAATATATGAATAAATATAAATATGCATTCACTTTTTGAAACATCAATGATCACTAATTTGAGGCCAGATGTGGTAACTTGTGCCTGTAATCCTAGCATTCTGGGAGGCCAAGGCAAGAGGATCACTTGAGCTCAGGAGTTCAAGACTAGCCTAAGCAAGCAATTCTATACTAAAAGTAGAAAAATTACCCAAGTGTGGTGAAATACACCTATAGTCCCAGCTACTTAGGAGGCTGAGGCAGGAGGATTGCTGGAGCCCAGGAATTTGAAGTTGCAATGAGCTATGATGATGCTACTGCACTCTACCCAGGGCCAAAGAGCAAGACTCTGTCTCCAAAATAATAATAATAATAATCATCATCATCACCATCATTATCATCATAATCATAATAATAATAATGAAGAAGAAGAAGAAGAATCACAAATTTATTTCTTTCTATCTGGCATGAAAACCAGGTAGACCTAAAATATTGAACAATAACAGCTTTAAGGTGAAAAGGGGTGGAGAGGGCATTTAAACATTTTAAAGTTCTGCTAATATTCAGTAGAAAAATAGAGCTAACTTCAGACTGTGTGTATTAAAAAATTTTGAGGTTAAACAATAAAGAGGAACATTAGAATGTACAATTAGAAACAACATTAAATTGAAGTTTTGACAGAGGCACTAACATGTGATAGTATGTTACTTCTAAAATAGGGTGCTGGATCAAAATGAAGAATTTACAAAGGAAATATTTGACTCCCAGTTTCCATGACTCTGAGGCCTATACGGCCAGATCCAGTATGGATGAAGGGATATTTTAATGAGAAGATCTTTTGAGGAGGCTTTTAGGACACTTACTGAAGTCTAGTCTCCTAAGGGAAGAGAAAGAGAGAGTGTCTCATCTCTCGGTTCACCCTATAGTGTGTATGGGACGGGAGGGTGGTGATAGTTCTACAACTGGACAATTCAGAGGGCCTGATTTTGTCTCTTGCAGTTGGGAGACATTTGCTATGATGTTTGACATAGGCCCAAGAAGCTCAAGTGCCTTTGGCAGGAAACACACGGTAGAGGATGGGATTTGGGAAATACCTCCATTCCCACTACAGCAGGGCGAAGGATGCATGACTGCTTTCCATGGGTGAGATGCACATCACGCGGAGAGAGTCAGACAGGAGCCTTCATATTTAAGACCTGGCAAAGAAGACAGGGTGAGGCCCTGTAATGAGGACCTCTGGGGCTAAGAAGTGGGTCAGCTGGAGGGACAGAATTCAGCCTCCACCCTAGGGGATTGGCAGCCAGAGCTTGACTGGGGATCTCTGAAGCCACAGTCACTTGTCAGTCAGCAGCCAAGTAAAGGCTTTACTGCCTACTCCCTTCCCTTCTCTGGGTTCCAACCTCCCAGGGGCTGGGAGAGCTCTGCTTAATAAACTGAAGGAAAGGGGAAAAAGAAGCTTACCATACCTTCTTTCCCTGACCCCAAGTTCCCATATATCACAGCCCTAGCTGGGGGTGGGGGTGAGGAGAAGGGACCACCTGTAACTTGCCTATTTAGGGGCAGAAGATATGCTACCTTAAATTGAAGATTGATGTAATAAATATTTGAGTACCTACTCTGTACTACCTAATCGTTACTTTATGGTAACCATTGATGGACACTGGAGATTTAGCAGTGAATAAAATATATAAAAATACCTTTCTTTATGAAGTTGATATGTTAATGGATTTATGTCTAGGACTAGACATTTTTAAATTGATATTTTATGTTGTGACTTAAAGTGACCACAGGACTATTATCTAAAAGATAGTAGAAAATTCAGGGGGCAAGCAAATATAAAATAATTATTTAAAATATTTGAACTTAAATGGGACTAGACATATACTACCAAAGAAAGCTGGCAGAATCATATTACCATCAGAGAACATCCTATTAACAAAGAATGTTAAGGATTTTTTTTTTTTTTAAGTAACTGTGTACTCTTTTGTTCAAATAGGAATTCTTTTCAGAGTTAAAAGAGGTGCAATTAATAAGATCTATGAGGACAAAATGTGTTAGTATGAGATGCTATTAATAAGACCTGTTAGAACAACATGTATTAACTAGGACTATCTTAGCCCAACTGGAACCTATGGTCATTCTGGAGACAAAAAAGATCATTGTGTAGTGAGAGGAAGGGTTTATGAAACTGTAACAATTCAGCAAAAATTGTCAGAATGACAAGAAAAAATGGACAGATCTAATATCATAAAGGGGGATTTAAACATAAGTCTGTACAACTGACAGAGTAAACACACAAAAAAATTAGGTATACAGAATATTTTAACAGCACAATCAACAAACTTGCTCTAAAGCAAGGATGGGTAAATTATGGCCCAGGGGCCAATTACAGCCCACCACCTGTTTTTGTAAATAAAGTTTTATTGGAACATGGCCACATTTATTTTATTTACTTGCTGACTATTACTACTTTTGGACTACTAACAGCACTGTTGAGTAGCTGTGACAGAGACTATACGGACCGTAAAGCTGAAAATCTTTACTTTTTGGCCCTTTATAGGATATTTGCTATCTCTTGATCTAAAGCAGCACTTCTCAACCTGTGGGTCGTGACCCACAGGAACTGTATTAAAGGGCTGAAGTACTAGGAAGGTTGAGAACTACTGATCTAAAGCATTTATAGAAATGCTGCCTCTAGCAATTAAAGACTACATATTCCTTTCAAGTACATTTGAACATTTGGGAAATTTGATCATGTAGCAAATATCAACTAATTTTAAAAATCCTAATATATGTATTTTCTAACTATAAGAAAAAAACAAATATCATATATTTATATGTAGATATCTGATCACCAAGCAGGTGGTCAGGAATCAAACAAAATTAGGAATTAAATCAGGCTCAAACAAAATCCCCCTAAGATAGATAACAAAATCCCTCTATGTCAGAAAGTTTTTTTTAACCTTCTCAACAATTAATGAATCAAAGAAGAAATCTTAATGGAAATTATATATTTGAATTGAGTAATAATAAAATGCTACATTTCAGAACGAGTGGGAAATGACTGGAACAACTCTGAGATGAAAATGTAGGACTGTAAATAGTTATACTGGAGAAGAAAACCCAGCACAAGAAGAAAAAGAACAAAAGAATAAATTTAAAGTAGCACAAAGGAAATTAATAAATAGAAAATAAAGAGGATAGAAAAAAGCAACTAAATCAGAAAGCAAAAGATACAGAATCTTTTAGCAAAACAGACCAAGGCGGGTGTGGTGGGGGGAGACAAAAGGAACAAATAAACACTATTGAGAATGAAACTGCTTTGTGGTTAAATGGCAAAGGACTGGATGGTGCTGAGAGAAGATGGGCTCAATTCATTCTTTTTTTTCTTAGTCTCTGTATGTTTGAAAGATTTTGACATGTACACACATCTGCCAGCAAACAAACAGAAGTATGGGCTCCGAATTCTACTGGTTCTACAATTGATTAGTGAGTGAGTGCCAATGGGACAGGTTACTTAAGTTCTCTCTGCTTCTGTTACCTACTCTAAAATAGAGATGATAACAACTTTTGGCCCATCATCTCCATACCACCCTCTTCATGAGACTCTGGGAATTCAGGACAAGGTTTCATTGACTCTGTTTTTTTGTTTGTTTGTTTGTTTTTGCAAGCCTTTCTCTAAAGTTAAGCTTGCCCCAGAATCACTTAACACCTCTTCCTCACCTTAAACTACCTCGGAGACCTAGAGATGCCACATGTGGGATGAGGAGGGAACTGCAGCAAGGGGACAGTGGGGAGGAAGGCAGAGAAGAGAACCTGTCCTTATTAAATCCTCCCAGCATGGGGGGGGGGGGGCAGGAAGGGAAAGGGGGTCAGATCGAGGGATGGCGAATGCATAATGCAAAGGCACATGTACAATATAGTAAGTATAGAGTATAAATGTCTTAATGCAATAATTAAATAAATGAGACGAGGCATATATTAACCAGTGTGATGTAAACACTCCTAATTCTATATAAAATCAGGACATTGTACCCCATAAATGCATTAATGTATACATGATCTATGTGTTTATGATTTAATAAAAATAAATACATAAATAAATAAATCCTCCCAGCTCACAGGCTAGTGGGCTAGATGGGAGTATCTGTTTGCCTTTGTGAAAGGCAGTAAGAATGTCATCTGCCAGTGTTCATTTCCACTTGGTATGGCATGTCAGATGTCTCCAGATCCTTGTACATCTAAGTCACTGCTTCTAAAGTAGTGTGGTGGCCAGTGGTGTCCCAAATCCCACCATGACCTCTTCTTTCCCCTAGTCTAAGGCACTTAGATTGCCTTCGTGTCTATGCTGCCAGAAACAACAAATGAACTAATTTCTTTATAAATGGCCCCTTTCAGGATCCTGTCAATAGTTTTCTGGGATTTCCATCTCGGAGTAAACTTTCTGGGTCACAAAGAAGATAAATACCATTTGACTACACACTACCAGATTGGTTTTTTAGAATGGCTATACCCGTTTGCACTCCTACCAGCAGGCCACAAAGAAACAGGAATCTTCACACCCTGTTCGCCAACATGGACATTACAATGTCCTTTCCTGATCAGCTCTCAGGAATTCCTTGTCTATTCTGGAAACTGACCTTGTGTTATGTTTAGACATCAAGCGTATTTTTCTTCCGGTCTTCATGTCTCTGTGACATTGCTGTGATGTGCGTCATTGGAGGGTACAGCTGGTCCTTGGTCACTCAGTTTGAGGTTAGAAGCAGGAGTGGAGCCCAGTCAGTCTCCTTCTGAAGTCCGTGCTCTTTCCATAGCACCACCCTCCTTCCTCCCCCACCCCCAACCTGCTTTCTCCAAAGAGGGCAGTTTTCCACTCAGCCAAGCAAGTTTTGGGTATATGGAAAGGAAGTTAGTAGTGCATCCCCAGAAATTGCACAAGGTAACCTCCCACTGCTGCTGCAGAAGCCATGTTGATGCTTGAAAGATGAGGATCATGATTTTAGCAGGGCTTTCCTGGAGCTGCTGGAAGCTCTGTTTTCTCTTTGCATCTCTTAGCACAGGATAGCTATCATCTTCCTGGTTGTAATTATCGGGCACTAAGCATACATCTAAATGGAGCACTGAACAGGGTCTCCTGGTGACCTGGGATCCCACTGGCAATGCAAGCTGAATATATAAAGAAAGCTATCCCAGTCTGTCCAAACCCCCTGCCCAGCCTTGTCATCAGCCCTGCCAAGCAGGTGGTGCCCTCATTTCCCCGGCATCCCACATAAGAAACCTTAGGTAACTCACCTCTGACTTGCTTGTGTCCTGTTTTCTGCCAAGTCCTGCCCATTCTTTTCTCCCTGCTGTGTCGCACTTCACTGTAGTCCCTCTGATCCAGCCTCCTCTCACAGCATCACATCCCTCCACCCCAAATTGTTATCCCTCTGATGTCTCCATCACCTTGGTCCTGACCTAGCTACTTTTATATAGCCATTCTTCCTGGCTGAAAATGTGATCTGAGGCTTGGGTGTGGGTTTCATCTTTGTCATTCATCAGCAAGACAATGCTGCAGACATTTCTCTGGCATGACCTCTGTGTTCATACTGCCAGGGCTGGAGTGCAGGAGAGTGGGGTCATGTGGGGACAACCTTTCATCAGCAAGACAACCTTTCCCAGCCAGCTATGCGTGCTGGACATAAGTTCTATTTTAGCAGAGACTTTATCTGTTCTGGTCACTTCTGTGACCCCAAACCCAGAGCATCGACCGGGTTGGCATTTTATGCATACAACATGTATACATGATAAACTCAGTAAAGAAATGGTTTTGAATTAATGGGAAGTTGAATGAATGGATTTGCTGAAAGAAATCCTTTCAGAAAGAAGCAACAATTCTCCACAGGGTGTCCCAAAAGTTACTCCTAAAGTCACCATACATAGGGAAAATGGGACATTGTAGCTAAATGTAAATTTATTTATGAAGTATTCATTATAAAATTTTTCAAAGAGGTGGCCAATACATAGTGAATTTGTTTGCATATACTTTTTAAATAGGGGTACATTTAGGTACAATTTCCCATTTTCCCTATGTATGGAGACCTTTCGAGAGACTTTTGGGACACTGTATTTTAATATGGGGAAAAGTACATCTTTGGTACTTGTCAATACCTGTGAAACAGAAACATAAGTCGAATTGAAACATGTGAATTCTCACTAAAGCTTTCAGTTGAGAGCGTGCTGGACAGGTGATAAATGAGCAATAATTACCAGATTAGCATGCTGTCAGAGCTACTAGCAAATGAGCCTAGCATAATTTCTGCTTCTGAAATGTAACTCTGAAATAAAGTTTGAGAAAGTGTTTTACTCGGGTTGTAAAAGCTTCATGGCCATCCTTCTCCACTGGCTTTGGAAAAGTGAGGCTTGAGTTCAAATTCTGGTTCTACATTTTCTTAGCTATTTTTCTTCTTGCAATCCCCTTAACCTTCTTGGGTCTCCATTTACTCACCTGTCAACTGGGAACACAGTAACCACCATGATGTGAGGACCAAGTGAGGTGATGGATATAGTGCACACGGTGGAGGATGGAAAGAGGGCAGGAATTATCCCCACATGACCCCACTCTCCTGCACTCCAGCCCTGGCAGAGGTCATGCCAGAGAAATGTCTGCAGCGTGCTGGCTGAGGAACACTCACTCTTCTCCAACTTCTGTGGTCAGAACTCAGCTTTTCACAAGCCTCACAGACATGATGTAGTGGGGCTTGAATTTCATCCATGGCATCTTCTGGGGATTTCCCTCAGATAGCAGAACTAACACTTCCCAAGGTCAAGAGTGTCAAGAAATGAAGCCCCCACCACTGAAGGGTGGACTGTGTGGGGGGTGGGGATGAGGCTGAGATTTTAGAAGGGCCAGTGCTGTGGGCTGCAGTGGGTAACTGCAGGGAGGCACTGGAGCCCCAGACATGGTTTAGGTGAGGAGGCCCAGGCTGCTGTGCTGAATGGTTAAGGAAGAAGTTGTTGTCTCCACAAGATGTTGTGCTGATCTGTGGGACAGCCACTATCACCAGTCCTTTCTATGTGTGCTTCTTGTCAGGGCCGCCTGTGAAGACCCAGTATTCACAAGACCTTGCTGCCTTGACCTAGAATTAAGGACAAAGTGTTTTGTGGCAGAGGTGGGAATGGGGTTTCTAAGCTTTCCTACTTTGATGGTTTCTTGTGTATTATGATTAATCATTGGGCATCAGAGAGCATGGTGTGGCTTCTGTGGCCCTTCCTATTCGATGGTTCTGTGACTCTAAGGCCTAGAAGATGGATCCCCTGTGGCCAGCAGTTAAGCGGAGATTTCCACAGCAAGTTCTCCATCATGGTCCTGGGGATAGAAATCCACCTCTGTCGTTGGCTGGGGAGAGACAACAGGGAAAGAGCACAAGGGCTCATGTTCTCTTGCATACCCTCTAGGTCACTGGGTCTTGCAAAGTGAGATGGGAGGAGGACCAACAGGAGGACACTTGGCAGGTGTGTGAGTTACTGTTTGCAGCTGCCTTCTGGGATGAGTTTGATGCATCCTGCTGCCCCCTGCTGGTAAGGGCTATAGAACAAGTGAAAAGATAGCCCTGGGGTCTGGATGCCTGGAGTCAAGCCCCACTTCTGCTTCTTCCTGGCTGTGGGAGGCAAAGCCTGAGAGTCCTCACCTCTAAAGTGAAGGAGTTGGGCAAGGATCTGGAGACAGATAAGATAAGGTCCTTCTCATAGGCCCCACAGAGCAGTGGCATGTGGGGGCAGGATGAGGTTTACCCAGATCTGGAAAGCTGCCCAGCTCCAAGTGCTGTTCATCCTACTGGCTGCATTTGAGGCTGAGGACCCCGATGGCTCTAATGGATCTGTCCTCAGAGAGCATCTCCCCAAGGGGTCTACTCTCATTTCACAGGTGGAGAACTGTGATGGTGGGTTTTCAGCCCAGTGAAAAGTCTTCCTTGGGCTGAACAGTCCCAGTTCCTCTCCAGTCTTGGTATCTGATTCTTTCCTGGGACAAATGTGTCACTATTACTCCTATAATGAAGTGTCCAGATGGGGGCATAATACAGATGTGGCTTAGCTATTACAGAGGGATGCAAACAAGCTGTAGAGTATTGTCTAAAATTCAGACATTTCCCCCAGCTGATTGTATTCTCTATTTATTCCAAATTCATGGCATCTTATGAAACATTTGTCTGTTGCAAGTGGAGAGAGTTTTTGTTTGTGCTCCTAACTTGGGCCTATTAAAAGGAAGCACCGCCTCTGGCTCCCTCTGGAGGACACTGTCTGGGGTTCGGCAGCCTCAGCCCTGTGAAACTGCAGATAGTTTAATGACCTGTTGATTTTGTTTATTAAAAAATCATCTTGAGGGCTCTTTACACCACTGTAAAAATGGCTTGACTGAGTGCATATATGTCTTTTTAAGCTGGTGCCTCTGGGCACTCTTCTTTGGAACTTGGGTCTGGGGAACTTCTCTGGGCCTCTACTTGGTCATCTTTAAAATAAGGCAATTTTTCCAGCTTTAAATTATATGACTCTATGGGAGTTAAAGACCTGCATTTACAACTACAGTAGCTGATATTTTTTGTGCATACTGCCTCTTTTTTAAGGAATTTATTGTAGTCCTTAAAAAAAGGACTCAACTTTTTCCTAACTTGGTGGCTTCAAATTCCTGTTTGTCACCATCTCCTGATGTTTCCTCATCCCTCTCACCCTCCCCAGCTCTCTAAAATGAAGATGGTCCAAGCTCAGTGGGTAGCAGCATAGCACAATAGTGTCTCTGGAGGGGCCCAGGCTAGGGCTGTGCCCTAGGTTCATCAGTGATCAGTTGAAACACCTTGGGTGAGTCACATGACCTCCCCATATCTGCTTCATTATCTGTAAAAAGGGGATAATACTAACACTTGCCTTATAGGTTTGACTCTTAATGAGACACGTACATGTAAAGTGCTTAGAATAGTGCAAAATAGTGTTCAAAAGAAACATTCATTATTACTTTTGTATATCTATGGGATGAGGTGGCCAATAAAACCCAGGATTACCACCAGATTCCTTTTCTCAAGGAAACAACAAGCAAGCAAGCAAATAAGAAAATACAAGACATGGATCCTGAAGTTACCAGTAATTTATATTCCAGGTAGGAGACCATCACAGGTCACTGTCCCTGCAGTTGGGAAGAGAGCCCAGCTGGCTGGGTAGCAGTGGACCTTAGAGAGTAGGAGAAGCCGAGGGCTTAAGAGAATCAGGTCACAGCCAGGAAGTTATTTATTATCTGTGCACTAGACAATAAACATGAACTAAGGACCCTGGTGGGCAGACCTTGCAGCTGATATAAAAAAAGATTTTGTGGTTGAAGGACCCAGGCCAATAGGGGAAATAAACAAGTTATAAATAATCATAGTACCCTATGAGGGCTGCAAAGGGGCATCCTAGGAGTCTGAAGGTGATGGGGAGAGATTGGAAAGGACACAGGCCAAGGTATAGGACAGGTAAAACAGCAGTTGTCAACCTGTGGGTCACAATCCACAGGAACTGTATTAAAGGGCTGTGGCATTAGGAAGGTTGAGAACCATTGCTATAGATCATGACATCAAAGGCATTATAGGCTACCTAGCTTCTCAGAGAGACCCACACTGTAAATGGAGGTGAAAAGTTAGCTACTTCTTAAAGTGAAAAGAATATGCCTCTTTTCGTATGACACAAATAGTACAGTGATGAAGCCAAATTTATTTTTAATTAAATCCTTTTTAAAAAGTAACTATGTATACATATATATACTTGGAATAACCACTTTTTTTTTTTTTTTTTTTTTTTTTTTTTACCATGACACTCTTTATAGGGGCCCAGGCAGGAATGAGGGTCAGTACCTTGGAGAGCTCCAAGGGGTGCCAAAGAGCAGAGACTGCAAATAGCACAGCGTTAGGCAGAAGCCTGCTGAGGGGACAAGCATGGTGTCAGCCCCTACCTGGGCAGACATCCATTGAAAAGGCTGGTTTTTCTCCTCCTGGGAAGAGGTCCCAGGGAGGGAGTGGTGGAAGATGGTGAGCAAGAGGCCTGAGATGGCCATTTGGGATCTGCTCTCTCTCTGGATGGGTCTTTCTGGTACTCAAGAGAGATCATTACACACCTCCTGGAGTCAACTAGAAGACTCTGTCACTCGGGTATTAGTGGAGTTTTTCTTTCTTATAAGTGGTTGGTAGAACTTCTCTTCTTGTGGAGGTGACTTCATTATTTGAGATAAGTGGTTGAAAGTGTTGCTGCTGCCTAAAGGCAGAACCAAAGAACTGGGGCAAGCTCAGTAGCAGTTCCACCACTTTGGCCTCGTGGATATGTGCATTGCTACAATTACTGGATCACTCCAGGTTTTGTGGATGGCTGGGAGAGTGTTTGTGAGATGTAGGCTGAGGCCTGACTTGGAACACTGGAGCCTGGTTGAGTTAGATGTAAACCTGACTGGCCGCAGTTAGGAGACATGCACCTATATACATCTGTTGTATACATGTGCACTGTTCTTTCCCTTCAGATGGACACATTGTTTGCATATTTCTCTTCTTAACTTGTTAATTCATAGGTTCAGGAAAAGTCCTCAGCTAGGTGTGGATTCTAGGGAAATGGTGATGTCAGTGGAATTTACCCTCAGAGCCCTTCCACATCCCCTCTTTCTGCCATCTCAGTCCCCCAACTAGTCACTTATTCCACATGTTTATGGAGTTTCCTTTGTGATGCAGGCCCAGGGTATGCACCTATGGTCAACTTTAGCAGCTACATGCCCCAGATTTTCTGCTTTATAGGGACATTTATTCTATTCATTAAAAGTAATTTGTTAGACATATGATTGAAGGTCATTTGACTTTATGCTGTTGTAAAACATAAATGAATTCACAAATTAGGAAAATAATCCCTAGTTGTCATACAAAGGTTTAACAATGAAGTTCAAGAATTTGCCACAATGTGCTTACATTGGCAGCACCACACAAACAACTCAGTAAGATTTCATACTTCTGTATTCAGTGTCTCACATCTGTGTTCATATCAATGTGTGGTGGTAATTTGATGAGTGGGGTTCATTATTGTTATTGCATGTTTTATGTGCCATATAATGATAGCTCTGATAGTCATTCCACAGAAAGAGTTCCAACATTGTTTTGAAGGGTGGACTACACACTGGTGCACTGGTGTCAGTGCATACCTTCCTGAAGGAAGTACTTTGAAGGTAACCATATTCAGCAATGAAATATGCAGGACTTTTTCTAGGATGAGTTCACAAACTTAATTGTCAGACCTCTCATATGTCAGAATTTTACATGTAAGAAATATCTCTGTGTAATAAAGAGAGTACCAATCCCTTGCATATCCTGAGCCAGTTCAATTCATGGAGAAATCACCCGTATTGAGAAGGAATCTGGGATCACTGACAGTTTGTGATGTCTACATGAGCATTGTATGATAGTTGTCCTGTGAACAATGTCTTTGGTACCAGCCACTCCTGTTCCAAGGCCCTACTATCCTCAAGCTGCTCCAAATCTCTCTTATCAATATAAAAACTTCTTATCATCAAGCTGCTCCAAATCTCTCTTATCAATATAAAAATTTCAATGGGGAAGAGTTGTTAACCTGACATGGTAACCAACTCAAGGGCTGGAAGGGACCTGCACCTCAACTGAGCCTTCACAGATAGGCCAGGAGAAGAAAATGGTTTGGGACTTCTCAGTACATCTTGCACAACACTACTCACCTCTGCTCTGAACCCCCAAACTGGGTTTCTTAGCTTGAGATTACTTAGCTTAATGGGAAGAGCTTGGTGTTTGGAGGCAGACAGACATGACAGTAAATCCCAAATCCACCAGGTGCCTCTGTGTGAATCCTGGGAAGTTTACTTAACTTCTCCAATTCTCAGTTTATTCCTTTATAAAATGGAAATAATAATACCTACCTCTCAGGTTTCCTGTAAGAATTAAGTCATATTATACATTTAAAGCACCTGCCATGGTGCCTGGCACATAATAGATGATCCTCTGTGACACAACTTAGGACTGTGGACTGCATTGGTTGCTACAAATCGGCTTTTTGAATAAATAATGGATGTCATTTGTAATTTGGACAATAATTCCATCTCACTTCTACCCCCAAATCTGAAAAATAAATAAAGGAAATGACCTTTCCTAAATGATTTGGAATTTCAGTGGAAGGTTCTATAATTGCTAGTTAACAGGCTTGAGAAAGCAGCTCTTGTGCAAGTAATTGGAGGTGTGCGGGTCAGGACATTTAATTACAGCCTGGCCGCCTGGAATAGAAACCTTGCCACCATGACAACACCTTTCTGCATCTGCCTGATTAAGTCAACAAATTGTTGGTTCCTAGCCTGAACTGGACTGTAAGGAGGGCTCTCACCCCCTGGAATCTGCCTGTTATGTTGTGCCCATCAAGTTCCTTTGCAAAGGCCAGGCTGGGGGAAGGGAGGAGACACACAGAGCTAGGCAATGCTGCAGTTCCTCCCCAGGGGCTCCTGCAGCCTAATAGAGAGGACAAACCCAGGGAGGCTGCAGCTGCCTGGTTCGAATATAGCCTCACCACTTACAGAAGTGTATGCCTTGGACAAGCAATTTCAGTTCTTTGGGCCTACCTTTTTAAAATGTATGAAACAGGAATAATAATCATACTCGTAGGGTTGTCGTGAGCATTGTTAAATGGAGGCAGGGTTTATAAAGTGCTTAGGACAATGTCTAGCATGTAATAAAGGTCTTGTAAGTGTTTGATAATATTATTAGGGCTACAGCTGTAAGTACCTGTAGGCAGCAGGGGCCACTGGTCCTGAATCCTTCCCCTGCTCCCACTCCCAGGTACCTCGTGCCTTTGTCCTCTTGACTTCCTGACCTGTTCCCACCCATGCACCCTTCAGACACAGGCCAAGTATCACAACCATCATAAAATCCTTTTGCTGGGTGGCAGGAGGGTAATTGGTGGGACCTCACCTATTGTGCATAATGCAAGAGTACATGTGGAATCTATTAAGAGTACACTATAAATGTCTTACCACAACAAATAATTAAGTGAGGTGAAAGCTATGTTAACCAGTTTGATGTAAGCATTCCAAATTGTATATAAAATCATCACATTGCATTAATGTACACAGTTATGATGTAATTAAAAAACAACCCCAGATGGGGTTAATTGGCCCTTTTCTTGATCTCCTAAAGCATTTGTCACCTGACAACCTTGGCCCTTTCCACACTGTTTTCTCATGCATCTCTGTCAGCCATGTGGAGACAGGCAGACCTGGGTGTGCTTCTGGCTCACACATCCTGCCAGACACTCACTGGGCAAATTGCCTCCCTTTCTGCCTGACCTCTCATCTCTGCACATGGGGCATAGTGTGTCTGGGTACCTGAGCCTCCATGCAAGTCATTCTCTTCCCTCCCCTTCTCCCAGCCCCAGTCTCCCTGGCACTCTGGAGAGAGCAGAGATGGTGGTTTCTGATTTCCATTCCTCTCTCTTTCTCCAAGTTCCTGGGGCAAGGCCTGAGGCAGGATGGGGTCAGTGTATGTTTGCATTTCCTCTTCCCCTGCCCCCAGGCCACAGCCTCCTTGTCTAGCCACAGACTGCCACACAGCGAGTGGGCCTAACCGTTAAGATGGGAGGGCACATGGCTGGGCAGTGTGGCAGGCAGACAGGAGGGGCTGGGAGCTGGGAGCTGAGCTCTCCACAGGAGAGAACAAAATGTGCTCTACTTTTAATTTTGAAATCTGTCAGCGGTCACTGTCCCTCCCACATCAGAGCACAGGAAAGCGGTGGGGGTGGAAAGTGGGAGAGAGCTGGAGGAAAGATGGGTCGGGAGGAAATGGAGCCCCTGTCACGGCCCCGACTGCTCACTTGCTGTCCAGTGACCCCGAGGATGATTCACCCTGTCCTGATGAGGGGCATAGGGTATGTTTGCGGACATGGGGTGAGGTGAGCAGTCACAGTCCAGGTCCTATGTGGTCAATCTTCCTTGGATAAAGCAGGAACTGACCATATTGAACTAGCAGCCCTACACCCATGGAGGCCCCTTGCAGTGCCCCTGGCCTCTGAGTCTGAGGGGCCCCACCTGCCCTGCCAAGGCCCCCTGCCTGTCAGAAGTACCATGGAAGGAAAGCACAGAGCCGTCCCTTCCTGCTCAGCTTTTCCTTACCATGGTGCCAGCCCTGGCCACAAGCCAGGCGGGGAGGAACGCTTCCCATTCTCATTAGAGCTCTGGGTACTGCTCTTACCCCACTTAACACATAAGAAACTGGTGCTCAGGCAGTGCCTGTGGCTCAAAGGAGTAGGGCGCTGGCCCCATATGCCAAAGGTGGCGGGTTCAAACCCAGCCCGGCCAAAACTGCCAAAAAAAAGAAAGAAAGAAAGAAAGAAAAAGAAACTGATGCTCCCGAAGTTATTTGCCCAACATTAGGGGTAGAGTAAGTGGTGTGGCAGGGGCCTGTTCCCAGTTCTGTGGGTCTCCCAAGTGGTCAGCCACTGAAGCATGCTCTTGGGGTACACAGGAGTGAGGGGGATAGGGCAAAGCACCATATTTTATGTTGCAAGCATGTTCCAGAGATCCTCCTGCCTTCCCTGTGTAGTCAGGTGGGTCACCCTGCCTGTCAACAAGTTTCCTGAGGTTGTGTCACCCAAGGTTATCAATAAGAATAGTGAGGACAAGGGGTGGCGGCTCTGTGGGGGTGGCATCTGGTGTAGGATGAGAGGGAGCAGTGAGGGTGCTTGGTGGGAGAGTGAGAGTGTTTGTCTGGGGAGCAGAGGGGAGTCCCTGGAACCTTCAAGAAAGAAGGCAGGGAAGGGCTCCAGGGCCTTATCTGGCAGGGAAGACACAGAGAACTGACATTGGAGAGGCCTCTTGTGCACAGGTGGCTGCTGCTCTTGTGATTTCCCCAACCTGTGCTTACTGAGCTCAACTGTGTGCCAGAAGCCAGGGGCTACAGCGTGAGTCTGGCCCAGCACCTGGGTGCAGGAGCTTTACTGAGGAGATAGGCATGTGCACACACAGAGAACACAGGCATAAAGTGGCTGAGAGAGAGAGGAAATCAGACCTTTGACAGAGATGCTCTCCATCAGGACAGAGGGGCTGCTTTGGTGGAGGGATGGCTCAGATACCCTCTCCTTCCCTTCCATTCACACTCTTATTCTCATTTTAAACCTGGAACATAAGGCCTGGAACGAGGATTCTAGCTCTTGCCCATGATCCTCTTGCCTGGGATGCAGTGATTTAGTGACACATATATTTATCTACAACTTTTAGTAAATGGAATAACCCTATCTTGTTCTGTTTCCTGGTGTTAGTGATACATCGGAAACCCTTCCTCCACCTTGTGCCAGTCCTGTCCTCATCACCAACTAAGAGGAAACTGAGGCTCAAAGGGAGACCAGCAATAGATCATCCGGACCCAGACCCAATAACCCCCTGTTATTCTGCCTGCCTCGTTGGATGGACGGAAGTGCACAGCTATGTACCAGTAGGAGTTTTAATTTACAGGCATTGGACCAATTAGGTTCCCAACTGGAACATTAAATATTTAAAATCCTTTCATGTAGTTTAATTGTCTAGACACTATAGGGCTGGGGGAATGATTAGCCTTTAGGCTGCAGTGGCTCACCAGGAAAGTTGGCCTCATTTTCTTCTTGAAGCTTCTTGCAGAGTTAGCTCTTATCTTCTGGATGTATTTTATGTTGTAACTTCCCAGAATTTAAAAATGGGCACGGATGTATGGAATGGGGGTGTAAATTCTCACTCTGCCTGTGCTAATCCAGTCTACCAGAGGGTAGTCATGAGGGCACCATAATTAAATGCATGTTAATTTTTCTAGGAGGTTGTGGAGAAAAGATTTTTGTGAATCAACTCATATTTTGAAATGCTTCAAGTGGTGTGGATGAGTTTGACATCAGTAGTAAATTATTTGATAACTGATGGAAATCTGATTTCCTTCCCTTTTTATCCTTGTCCCTTTTTCATACAAAAGCTCTTTCACTTTGAGTGATCCGAGGGAGATGAGCACAAGATGATGTTAGGACATTAGAGTTTTATTTCTGTAGTATGTGACCTTGCAGAGTCACCTGATGTCACAGAGCTTTGGCTTCTTCAGCATCAGCCAGCAGGTTCATCATGAGGATTAGCAAGCTAATGTATGTGCAGTGCTGGGTGCAGGTCTTGGCAGAGGGTGGGATCTCAGTTTCTACCCAGGAACAGATAAAGTACAGAATTCTGGGTACAAATCCAGGAAGGCACAGACTGGAGCTGTGGGGCCACCAGGAAGGGAAGCCCACCTTCATGGAGTGGTTGGGGAGAAATCAGAGGTAGACATATTTGAAGTGGGTTTTACAGAACAAATAAGAGTTGTTTGCTCATTACTTATGCATATCTCACCTTATTCTAAATAAAGATTTTAAATGGCATATGATGTTCTATATGAAGATAAAATAAAGTGAATGATGAAATCAGATACAAGGAAAATAAAGTGAAGCCAGGGGGAGGTTAGGACATAAACCTACTAGAGATGATTAACAATTTGGTTTCGCAATGAAAACAAAAAGGGAACATGATCTGTTGGTGGTCATCATGTCCACATGATATCCAAATGCATCAGGTGGGCAGGATGTGTACAGCTTTCCCTGTGGCTACGACCTGAGATACACTTTCCTCCAACCCTCAACGAGGGAACTCTGTGTGACATGGTCCTTAGTAACTCTGCTGCAATAGTCATGTCATTCCAATGTGATTGCTTCTGGGGGAAGTGTGGCAGTAAGAAACACTGTCCTGAGCGTGTGTTTTCAGGGGCGCAGTGGCGGAAGTGTCTGCAGCCTATCGTCAGGGGGGTTCTTAAGGAACCAGGAGTGCTTCTGGGTACCCGTGGAAGCAGTCTGGGGTAAATGGCATTGCATGCTGTAAGGAGCCACAGGAAATCCTGGGGTGTGGGAGACCCATGCTGCAAACATACCAGTGCCACCGTGTTCAGAGTTGGGACAAGACAGGGATCAGGGCTTTGGTGGCCCTGGTTGGGAATCATCTGTAGTTGGACTGGAGACTGAGAAGGTGGGGCCTTGGCCATGCAGAACGCCTGATTGGCTGGGCTGCCTCCTGGTCTTGGGCCCCAGAGGCTGCTCACCTCTATAAAGACACTGCAGTTTTCTCATGAAATTTAAAAAAACAACAGCACATCATCTACAGTCTGTCAGGAAGCAGGGTGAGAAACCTGAGCTGCCCTGCTGTCAGAGCCTCATATTTTGGGGGTTTTGTCTGTGCTATTTTTGAGGCTGGTAAATTGGTTTCCTGTTTGTTGCAAAATGGGTGGTTGTTACTGTCTGTGCCTCTGGCCGAGCCTGAAGGGAGGTGGCCTCGCCAGCCCAGCCTCGTCAGGAATATGGTCTGGTTCCCCTCTGTGCGAAGGCCAAAGAGGAGCCCAGGGTTGCCGGGGACAAGGAGCAAGGGCACCCTGCTAGCTGCTTCCCAGGACTGAAGTCATCACACTCATTTTGGCAGTGCCCCTCTCTGGGAAGACTAGCTTCAGGTCACCAAGAGAGGACATTTCATGCTCAATGGTCAAATTAGAAACTCAATAGAGCAGTAGGACAGGACTCAGAAGAAAGAGCCATCTGTCTATGACTGGAAGGATGAAGGATGTAAGTGAGGAAGAGAGAGCAACTAATGTTAATCAGTACTTGTTATGTGACTAATTTGTCATAACTTGTATTTCATTCAATTCTTGTGTATCATTGCCTGTTTACAGGTAAGGAGTGTCAGGCTCAGAAACATTAAGTTGACTAGAATCATTTGCTCAGGATATTGGCAAATTTGGCAATGCCTTGGAGAACAAGTTCAACATCCCTCTTATTTATCACCTTTCCATCACCTTTTGGTTGAAGCCAAAAGAGGCACAGAAGCTTGCAAACACAAAGGCACACAAAGCCAGGTAGAAGCTGAATCAGAAAGCTAGTAATTAGTGGTTTCCAGTCTGCTGCTTTCCCAAACTGCCTCAGATGCTTTCTAACCTGGCAGAGACATCATGCCAGTCTGGCATCGGGCAGAGTGTGAGCTCATGGCCAGCCCAGCCCAGCCAGCCTTGGGGTTTATACTCATACACCTTGTGTCTCTCCCAGAGCACCTGGATGGTGGTCCCAGTGGGACCTCTGGATCTAGGGCCCTGCCTCTCCCCTCTCCCTCACTTCTTGACATGCTTGTTCCAGATCCCACATTTTCCCATTGTCTTTTGGGGTTAAAGCAAGAAAGGCCCTTTAACAGGGTAGATTTGTTTTACTGGCTGATTACTGCCTTTCAACAGTGGTTTCAACCTGCTCTTGTACTCCTGGAGATATTAGGGTAAGAAGAAACAAAATCTATTTTCACATGTGTATTTTCTCAATCAACAGATTCTAGAAGTATCTCTAATTTCTTACAGGAGTCCTAAAATTTCCAAAGGCTGGAACCATTACCTTTGGGCATTCTCAGGTCTTAGTAGCTCTTCTTAAATGATTAGTTTTCTAGATTAACCTAACCCAGGGCTGGGCACAGGATGGGCAGAAGGATAAGAAAACTCATCAACCAAGGTGACATTGCCTTGAGGGACCTTGAAAGGGGCAGCGGGGAGACCAGCTTGCTGGGAAGAGTCACTTCTTGCTCTCGACAGTATCCTATCCTATACCTGCTCCTTCCTCACTTTAGATCACATCCTTGCCTCATTTCTTCCAGCTGGGGACTTCTTCCTTGAGGCCACTACAGATGGCCCTCTATGTCTTCTCCCTCTGGGTCCTGCTAAGCTTTAGGTTATGCTACCTCTCCCCTGACCCACTTGCTCTCTACCTGCTTTCTGTGATTTTATTCAACTCCACTGCGGTAATTGTAACTCCTTGAATGTGAAGATAACATTAATATGGTTAGTTCTTTCTCCCCACAGATATGCTTCAGGGCCTTATAATGTAGATAGGTTAGGTAGGTCGGTAGCTAATCCCTGACTTTGTCACAGGGTAGGACTTGGCTGGAACATTATGGGAGAGGAGGGGAGGGGCACATGCCAGCTAAGCTCACACCCTCACCTCTGGGCCTGTAATCTCTCTGTACAGGAGGCATCTGATCACTTTTGTTCCTGATCCCCTGGGTACTCTGCAGATATAGTGAAAGAGGTACCTGCCTTGATTTTGTATCTTATTCCCCAGAGGCCCTTGTACTTGGGCACATTTGAGTTCCCGGCAGGGTTCTGAGCTTTCACTTCTGTTATTTATTGCTGCTTTCCAAACTAACCCCAAACTTAGTAGCTTTAAACAATGATTTGTTATTTCTTACAGTTCTGGCTGGGTGGTTCTCTCCTGGTCTGGTCTGCGCTCACTCCCGTGGCTGTATCTAGCCAGTGGCTGGGAACCCCAAGAGAGCCTCACTTACATGCTGAGGGTCCTGGAGCTGGTTCTTGGCTTGTGAGCACCATGGTTCTCCTCTGCAGGGCCTGCTGTCCTCCAGTGGGCCAGAGCTGGCTTCTCCATGGCATGGTAGTCTCAGGATTCCAGGAATGTGAAAGCGATAGGCTGCCAAGCCTCATAAGGCTGGGGCCAGAAGTAGCTCAGCGTCACTTCCACCACACTTTTGGCCTAAAGCTAAATCATGGCCAGCCAGATTCAAGGGAAGGGGAAACAGACTCCACCCCCTGGATGAAAGGATTGGCAAAGTCATATTGCAAAGGGTTCAGGATTCTTGAGCAATACTTTACTATATCCTCCTTTATTTACTTTTAAATCCTTAATTTAAGGAAGCTTTCTGAACTTGGCATGGTCAAGAACTTCAGGAATTAAGCTATAACCCAGTTACAACCTAAGAATAGGGGAAAGGGGGAAAGGGAGAAGAGGGAGGGGGAAGGGGGGTGGAGGGAGGGGGGAGGGGTGGAGGGAGGGGTATTGGCAGAATTACACTACGGGGCATCTCACAAGGGTAAGGGTGAAGCTCAGCAAATGTGAAATGTAAATGTCATGCCACGGTGACTGGGGAAATGCCAGGAAGGCTATGTTGACTATTGGGATGAAAATGTGTCAAATGGTCTATGAAGCTAGTATATGATGCCCCATGAT
>CAUYPK010120317.1:0-11808 GCA_963574355.1 Loris lydekkerianus
CCTGCATTTACTCAGCCCTCATTTTGCATGACGATGAGGTGACCGTCACGGAGGATAAGATAAATGCCCTCATTAAAGCAGCTGGTGTAAATGTTGAACCTTTTTGGCCTGGTTTGTTTGCAAAGGCCCTGGCCAATGTCAACATTGGGAGCCTCATCTGCAATGTAGGGGCTGGTGGACCTGCTCCAGCAGCTGGTGCTGCACCAGCAGGAGGTCCTGCCCCCTCCACTGCTGCTGCCCCAGCTGAGGAGAAGAAAGTGGAAGCAAAGAAAGAAGAATCTGAGGAATCTGATGATGACATGGGCTTTGGTCTTTTTGACTAAATCTTTTTTGTAAGGTGTTCAATAAAAAGTTGAATTCTGCTGTCATGCTTAATAAAAAAAAAAAAAGAATATTAATCTGCAGGCCCTACAGAGGCCCCAGAGATCTGTCAGGTAGCAATTAGCCCCATCCAAAATGGAACTGGCCACGGCTGCTCAGCTGGAGTCAGAGAAGGGAAGCATGAAGCCTCGATTATAGTCTTCTGGGTACAGACCCTAGCAGGGGTCCTCAAAATTTTTAAACAGGGGGCTAGTTCACTGTCCCTCAGACCATTGGAGGGCTGGACTATAGTTAAAAAAAATACAAACTATGAACAAATTCCTATGCACACTGCACATACCTTATTTTGAAGTAAAAAAACAAAACGGGAACAAATACAATCACGTCACCTCATGTGGCCCACGAGCCGCAGTTTGAGAACCACTGCCTAGAGCTTGGCTGGCCTTGCAGCCCCTCAGAGATCTATGCTCTGTCAGCTTGGCATGAGCAACAGCTGCCTTCAGAACCAAGCACCTGGCTGGGGAAGTGGGTGTGTCCTGATAGGGAGAGGCTCTTGGCTGCCTCCTGCAGGACCAAGGAAGGTTGGGAATCCTCTGGAAAGAGAAGAGGGGAGATAAAGGGGCATTGTTCTCTAAGGGGACATGTCAGGAGCCTGGCTCGCAAAAAGCCCCCCTGGAAGGCCAGGGAAAAGGAAGGTCGCAGGAAGGCCCTCCCTTCACCCTGTGAGGCATCACTCTGCCAGAGAGCTGGAGGGAGTCCACAGAGGCCAGACAGCCAAGACAGCAAACTCTCACCTCTCACCCCACCCCACCCTCTGCTCCACACTCTACTCTTTCCAGGGGACTTGGAACCTTCCTCTTCCTGGGATTAGTGACTTCAGGAACAGGTAGCTACACCATCCTGTCCTCTGGCCTTCTCCAGGGCTGACCTGCACTGCCCATGTGGAGAAGCTGGTGGGCAAGGCTGTGTGCTTCTAGCTGTCAGAGTGGCCTTGCAGACAAGAAGCTCTGGCTCAGGAGGCATTGCCCTGGGAACTCCGCTTATGGCACAATGGGGTGCTGGCAACACCTTAGTGACACCCCCTTTCCATCCAGCTGGGCCACATTCCTCTCCAGGGACCCCATTAGCCCAGTAGGGGCTCCCATGGAGATTCTTCAAGCAGCACAAGGGATAGGCTGGGTCCTCTAGGGGAAATGATATAGTACTGATGGAGCTAACCTGAGACTACTACCAGCATGGCCTTAATCTAAAAAAGGGTATCCAGGCAAAGGGACACTGTCTTTGGGCCATGAAGAGCAGGAACAAGAGTTCACAACAAAAAACAGATCTAGCTGCTCTGAAGGTACCACAAGCCACACTCCAACTCCAAGCCCTCCCTCTGAGACAGTATCACCAAGTCAGAATCCCTGGAACACCAACCCTGGCCAGCAATCTGGAACTTTAGTTCACCCTGGAGAAACCCTGGGGGGCAGGGGCTGGCACTGTGTGTGAACCCAGCTGGCACACCCAAGAGGCTTTACATCTGGCTCTAAAAAGATCCTGTTCCAGGAGACACTGTCCACAAAAGGTGAGAAGGAGAGGACTCAAAAGAGAGGAGTGCAATAAACTGTTTGGAATGTCTACAGAGGATAGAAATGAGACCCGTGCAAACATTCCCTAGACTGGCAGAGCTGCCCTCACAAGAGGGGAGGGAGTGAAAAAAACCTCTGAGAGCATCTGTTTCAACCCCCCACGTTACACAGGCCAGGAAACCAAGCTTCCTAGAGAGCCTCCTGTGCAGAAGACCCTACCAGTTAAGCAGCAGCAACATGGGGATCCAAACCCAGGTGTCCTGACCCCCAGCGCAAGCAGATTGCCTCTGCACACAAGATGTGCACGGCCTGCCTCTATGTGGGCATCCCAGGTCCTCAGTGCCAGCCAGCCCAGCAACCCACCCTACAGGGCAGAATTTGGGGAGTCAGCAGCTTACTTATTTGTCTAATTATCTTGTTTGTCTCTTGGAGAATGGGGAAGGGCTCTGGTCCCTGTCCTGGCCTCTAGGAGTTAAGAAGGAGGCAGGGCACACTGTCAGCTGGTGACTCTGGCCCCTCCTCACTAGGTTGGTTTCCCAGGATCTATTTCTATGATCTTATGTGACTAGTTTAGGCTCAACAGGTTCTACCACAATTCCAGACTATTTTCATGTGCAAGCTGGTCTGACTCTCACCTATCAATTTTCACAACTCCTCATGTAATGAACATGCATCACATAGTGGTTAAGAGCAAGGGCCCTGGAGTAAAAGAATGCTAGGGCTCAAGGCAAGCATGCCACCTACTAGGGCAAGGCACCAGGTCCCTCCCTGTGCTCTGTGCAGGCATCTGTAGAATGCAGGCAAGAATAGCCCCTACCTCCCAGAATTGTGAGGCACAGGGGACTACATGCAGAGGAGCTCAGTACAGGTCCTGGGAAGATCTCAGAACGTGATACTCAGGGCTATTATTAATGGCTCCTGACATTTTTTTTGTGTCCTGGACTCCTTTGGCAATCTAATGAAGCCTACAGATCACTTCTCCATATATTTCTTTCTTTTCTTTTTTCTTTCTTTTTTTTTACATTATTGAAGTATCTCTGAATGTTTCTGAAGTGCATAAAATGAAATACTTAGAATTACTAAGTATTTTAAGTAGGGCCAGCTTCCCAGGCCATCTTGATTCTAAGGATATCAGGCTCAGAATGAAGCCTTAGCTCTCAATTCGGACTGTCCAGAAGGTCGGTCTACGGTCCTGACACAATCAAAACCCTTCTTGTGGACCCTATACTACACAAGCCAGAGCGGCCAGCAGTTGAGCGCCAGTGCTAGAGGAGCCGCCTCTGGGAGCAGCCTCCTCCAACTCCTAACACTTCCAGGCTGTCTCGCGTTATCTCCAAGAAGGGCCACTCTGTCCTCTGGCATCCCTTATGTCCCTCCAAAATATTACTTAGCACAGATGAGCATGAGTTTTGGTTTCTCCCTGCTCTTGGCCCCAGTTCCAAGCTGCCTGAAATTTTTCCCTTATCTCTAACATCACTGTGCCCTGCTCCAGGTGATACCTCTCTCCCCAGTACAAATCCTCCTAAGGTGAGGATTTGGGAGGCCCTAACCCGCATTTCCTGCAAGGCAGAAGCAAGTGAAACTGATGGCAGTGAAGGATGGGCCTGGAGATCAGCAACTCAACTACCCCACTGACAGAGGAGGAAGTGAGGCTAGAGAGGGAAGTAACTTTTCCAAAGCCACCTAGAAAGGAGGTGGAGGAGTCAGTGCTTAATCCCAGCTCTTCTGGCTCTCTCTGCCCCTCACTAATAAACAGAAGGGGAAACAGTGAGTGCTTGTCCCAAACTTAATGAGAGACACAACAAGGAGCCAAACTCTGTATTAAAGACCCAGGAATTGAGCTGCCCCTTCTTGGGGGTCATGACGGGCACCAAGATGGCGTCTGCCAACAGGGTCGTCCACATAGTAAAGCTGCATGCTCCATTAATACCATTTCCTGACAGAAGAGACAATCCTAAACCCAATGTATCAGAAGCTTTAAGATCAGCAGGACTACCGTCTCACTCTTCTGCAATTTCCCAGCATTCTAAGGGAAGTAAATCACAGATTTGCTGATGTATCAGGGTCCACTAGACACTGCAGAAATAATAAAAACATTACCTCAGAAATACAGAAGGAAACGTGTGTCTCAAGAAGAAATTGAATATATCCAACGTGGAGATCCAGAGTAATCACTATGGCTGCTGTTTGTCATCAGACAAAAGAAGTACCTTTATAATAAATGACTTCCAAAATGAAAAAGGAGAAATTGTATATTGAACAACTTTAATAAATATTGTGTAAAAAAAAAAAAAATGACATAGAAAATTTAGATGGGGGGTGACGCCTGTGGCTCAAAGGGGTAGGGCGCCGACCCCATATGCCGGAGGTGGTGGGTTCAAACCCAGCCCCAGCCAAAAAAAAAAAAAAAAAGAAAGAAAAGAAAATTTAGATGGACACTTGTATCTCCTAATTTATATATTTTGGTCAGCTTCTCTATGAGCTTACCTAAATGTTTATATACTTTATACTTATTAAAGTATACATTTGTAAATGTTAGCTTACTAATTTACTCTTGGTTATCAAACATGACCAGTGTTGAACTATTAAAAGCACACAGTATCAGCTTGTTGCCTTGTGGCTCAAGTGGCTAAGGTGCCAGCCACATACACCTGTCCTGGCAGGTTCAAATCCAGCCTGGGCCTGCCAAACAACAATGATGGCTGCAACCGAAAAACAGCCGGGCATTGTGGCAGGGGCCTATAGTCCCAGCTACTTGGGAGGTGGAGGCAGGAGAATCGCTTGAACCCAGGAGTTGGAGGTTGCTGTGAGCTGCGATGCCACAGCACCCTACCCAGGGCGACAGGCTTGAGGCTTTGTCTCAAAAAAAAAAAAAACAGGTGGCGCCTGTGGCTCAAGGAGTAGGGTGCCAGCCCCATATACCGGAGGTGGTGGGTTCAAACCCAGACCCAGACAAAAACTACAAAAAAAAAAAGAAAGAAAAATCACGATATCTAGAAAAAAAACAAAAACAAACACCCAGAAATCTAGACAAGAACAACTAGCTGGCCCCCAGAACACCCAGGAGTACAGAGAAGGAGGGCACCGAGTGGCAGGAACTCTCAGAAACCTTGACTGTGACTCTGAGGAATCTTTTTTTCTTTTTTTGAGACAGAGCCTCACTTTGTCAGCCTCAGTAGAGTGCTGTGGCCTCAGCTCACAGCAACCTCAAACTCTTGGACTCAAGTGAGTCTCTTGCCTCAGCCTCCCAAGTAGCTGGGACTACAGGCGCCTGCCACAACACCCAGCTATTTTTGTTTGTTTGTTTAGCAGGCCCAGGCTGGGTTCGAACCCACAAGCCTGGAGCATGTGGCCAGCACCCTAACCATTGAGCTATGGGTGCCCAGCCAACTCTGAGAAACTTAAGCTCAGAGGATTCAGAGTGCCAATGGAAGGCACAAAGCATCTGTCTGTCACTGGTACAGATGGAGTTACTGGTTGTTCTGGGGAGGCTTTCTGGAGGAGAAGTAGACTCACATCTACTCATATCTATAGCCCAGCCATTTCCAGGAAATACTTGGGCACAAAGCTAGAGGCAATTAAAGGCACACTAACCATTCAAAGTCTGCAGCTGTTGCTGGGACTATCCGCTCCACACCTGGGCTGGAATGTCAGGGGCCCCAGGGCAGATCTGCCTCCACTCCCCAAACACAACCCAGTCCTGAGTGTCCAGCAGGGCGCCCTGCCCACCTGGACATTTGCCATAATCCTCCACCCTGCTAGGGTTTTGACACCTGCTCCCCAGTGTCTCAAAACATCCTCTCTCCAGACTGACAGGCTGCTGGGAGTTGGATTTTCCTGTAAGTAGGGTGACAGCCTCCCTCCCTCTGCATATGCCCTTTTCCCAGGAGTCCCAAGGCTCAGCAGGGCCTTCCAGGGATGTTGATGACATCCACTGGCAGGACGCTGGGCCCCATGATCCTAGTCCACACAGCCCTTAGATCAGGCATCCTCAAACTTTTTAAACAGGTGGCCAGTTCACTGCCCCTCAGACCATTGGAGGCCCAGACTACAGTGTTAAAAAAAAACTATGAACAAATTCCTATGCACACTGCACATACCTTATTTTGAAATAAAAAAACAAAATGGGAACAAATGCAATCACACCATCTCATGTGGCCGGTGGGCTGCAATTTGAGGACTCCTACTTAGACTGTCCACTAAACATGGTCTGTCCACTTACATCAGAATCACCTGAGAAACAAGTTAAAATGGTTGGTTGCTGGGCTGGCCTACAGAATCAATCTGAAACTTTGTGGAAGGTGGGAAAGGGGTGGGAGGGGCGATTGCCTGGCCTGGGAATCTGCACTTTAATACATTCCCTTGGCAATTCTGATTCAACTAGAAGTTTGAGAACCACTGCCCTGCAGTGTCCCCAGGCTGCCTGTACTCATTTCTGCAGCCAACCTGACAGCTGTTACAGCTGTATATGTGGATGGACACAGTTAATCTGATTTCCTGTCTGGCAGCTGTGTAGCAGCTGAGGGTCTCAAAAACAAGAGGGGATGAGGTAGGAGGGGATGGGGCAGGGGGAGGTTGTCTATAGTGGGGGGTGGGTGTTCAACTTTGCTCCTGAGCCCTCTTCTCCCCTGTGGCTAAAATCCCTGCAGAGAGGGAAAATGCTGACCAAGTGGTCCCAAGTATTTATAGAAAACAAAGCCTCAGCTCAGTGCCTATAGCTCAGTGGTTAGTAGCTCAGTGGTTAAGGCGTCGGCCATATACACAGAGGCTGGCAGGTTCAAACCTGGCCCAGGCCTGCTAAACAATGACAACTGCAAGAAAGAAATAGCCAGGCATTGTGGTAAGCACTTGTAATCCCAGCTACTTGGGAGGCTGAGGCAAAAGGATCACTTAAGCCCAAGAGTTTGAGGTTGTTGTGAGCTGTGACACTATGGCACTCTACCGAGGGTGACATAATGAGACTCTGCCTTCAAAAAAAAAAGAAAGAAAGAAAGAAAACAAAGCCTCCTCTCAGAGACCCTAGGAGCTCCCCAATATCATCATAGTCCCTATTCTCTAAGAACACAAACTTTGAAGGCATACAGATAGGCCCACCACATGAGGTTGTACAGGAGCTGAAATCCAACCTACCCTCCAATTACTAAGCCATGCACAGTGGCATGAAAATGTATGCACCCAGAGGGCCATCTTTTAAAAATCTGCATAGAAGAAGTTGATTAGCTATGACCCTACACAGAGACGTGAGTTCAAATTCCAGCTCTCACTTCTCTGTGATCTTGGGCAACTTCCTTAACCTCTCCTATCCTCAACTATGGCTAAACTACAGCTATTAATACCTTCCTAAAAGAGATAATAAGGCAAGGAAAGAACCTGATACCCTTGTCACTTAGACATTATAATATTAGCTCCCCTCTACACCCAAGTCTTGTCCTTCCTACCTTCCCGGCACCCTTGTACCTACACACAGCCCAGCTCAGAAAGGTCTGAAGAGCATGAATAAGAATATCCACGGATAGCTCAGCACCTGTAGCTCAGCGGCTAGGGTGCCAGACACATACACTGGAGCTGGCAGGTTCGAACCCAGCCTGGGCCAGCCAAACAATGACAACTACAACAACAAAAAAAAATAGCTGGGCGTTGTGGCAGGCACCTGTAGTCCCAGCTACGTGGGAGGCTGAGGCAAGAGAATTGCTTAAGCCCAAGAGTTTAGGTTGTTGTGAGCTGTGATGCCATGGCACTCTACCAAGGCGACATATGACATATGAGACTATGTCTCATAAAAAAAAAAAAAAAAAAAAAAAAGAATATCCACAGATGCCAGGTGCGATGGCTCATGGCTATAATCCTGGCACTCTGGGAGGCTGAGACAGGCGGATTGCTTGAGTTCAGAAGTTCAAGACCAGCCTGAGCAAGATCAAGACCCCATCTCTAAAAATAGTGGGGTATTGTGGCAGGTGCTTGTAATCCCAGCTACTTGGGAGTCTGAGGCAAGAAAATTGCTTGAGCCTAAGAGTGTGAGGTTGCAGTGAGCTGTGATGCCACAGCACTCTACCCAGGTGACAAAATAAGACTGTCTCAAAAAAAAGGAATATCCAGGGAAAACCCAAAAGAATATCCAGGGACTATTAAGGGAAAACCTGAATGAACGCCTTGGCCCTTCCCAACATCCCCAATATTCCTTCCTGGCACAAGCAGCATTCATACCTTCTCTCAATGGGAAAGGGAGACTCCTCTTCTGTGCCTTCTCATAAAGTCTTGTACACTGCCCAGGCATCAGCTCTACCAAGTATGGGACAGAGGGGATCCAGGGCCCACTGAAGGGAGGCAGAGAGTTTCCCAGTTTTGTGTCCTTGGAAATCCCACACCACAGCTCAAAGTCTCAGGCTTCCCAAGCCAGAACCAGGATTGGATGATGATGGTGCCCACTGTATGCTGGGTTGTGACAGGGTACCCAGGCAGAGACCCCGTCCATCAAGGAAGACCTCTGATGGCCACTAGCAGAAGTTGAAATGTATCCCCTCCTCAAGCAGGAACAGCAGAGAGTACCTTTATCCCTCAGCTGGCTGAGGCTCTGGCTCACCCATAGGGGTAACTCACTATATTTGTCCCTACTTACCCAGAGGTCCAAACCCCAGAACAGAGCCCAGGAATCCTGTCAGCAGTCCTGGACTCCAACCTCCCTTCCCCAATGCAACATTCATTCATCCATGTGCCAGACATTGTGCTGGGTACTGTGCAATCACAGCAAACAAGATGGCCAGAGAGCAAAGACTACCCTAAAAGAGTGTTCCAAACACTTGCTACTGGAGGTGGCAGGTGGGGACCACCCTAGAAAGCCCCTTTCTTCAATCCCTTAGGCTGGGAAGGTCTGTGAGACACACTGTCCAAGAAAGCATCCCTGGCACCTGCTTTTTCAGCCACAGGCTTTTGCATCCTGTCTGGAAATGGATCAAGAGATGGAGAGAGGGGGTAGGGAGGAAAACACCAGGCTGCCTGGGCCCTCATGGCCATGTTTATCTGGGGTGGATTTTTTTTAACCCAAAGGTTAAAGTGTTTCTATTTGAAACATCTATTTACATTCCAGAGTCCAAAAAAAAAAAAAAAAAAAAAGGCAGCCGAGCTCCAGGCCTATATCTGTCCCTAGCCGCGTCACAGACACAGCATCAGAGCTGCGCAGGGGGAACATTCTTAGCCCTCTCCCTGAGCCACTGAGGTGACTCACACCTCCCTCTTGCCAGCATGGACCAAGCCACTGTTCAGAAGGCCAGGCCTTGGGGGTTGGAGGATGGAGGTGGGGAGACAGAGATCTGGAGAGAGTGGCTAGAGGCCCACGCAGGGACAGGCAGGCTTAGGGAAGGGGTAGAGCAGCAGGGGTCCCAGAATGCAACATTTCTGGGGTTTAATATGAAAGGAGGCAAGTGAACAAGCTGAGGAGGAAACTTCAGGCCAATAGCTGGCTACTGCTGGTAGGCAAGGGCCAGGGGGACAGGCAGGATAGGTGGACTAATATGCTAAACAGAGCAGAGCTGCCCCAAGCCAGAGGCATTTATAGCCATTTCTTTGCTTCCCAAAAGACCACCTTGAATCCCAGAGGCTATGGGCTAGGGGCCAGCAGGCAGAGTCTCTTGCTGGAACTGCAGACTCAACTAGACCAGGGCACGGACAAGCCCTCTCTGTTTCTATCCCATCCCTGGGTACATGCGTGGGTACACTGCAGGCCTAGTCCCAGGGTTATGTCCCACCTCAAGGAACTGCATGAGTACCCTGCAGGACTGGTCTCTAAGACTATGCCCCTTCGCTACAACACTGCATGAGCATCCCTGCCCAGGTAGGCAACAAGCCTGTTCCAAGGATTTCCCAAATCTTCCCAAAATGTTCATTCTCCAACACATCTAAGTCCCACTACAATCTGGACAGCTCAGAGCCAAATCACAGGTACCCATAGAGGCACACAGCTTCCACCTTGCGATTCGAAGTGTGGGGTGCACACCCATGTATTCAGAAGGACTCCCCATACACACACATACTCCAGTGCCAAGCCACTGCGAGGAGGGGCCAAGCAGGCACCAGTCCAGCAGGCCCCTCCCTGGAGGAAGCATCCTGTGGTGCTGGCCTGATAGAGAGGCTGTGCCTGAAAAGCCTGATGCTGCCAACAGGTTCTCAGGAGTAAGGGAAGGAGTGGCTCAGCCCTGGGGGATGCCACCCCCAGCCAAGGGCCAAAAGAGTCCTTGCCAAGAAGGTGGCAGGATTAGGGGGTCCTCAAGCTCATTGGAACCAGAGTAATACTTTTCCATGTTCGGTGGAATAAATCAAGGCCTGGGGAGGGGAGAAGCAGAGGGAAGCCAGGGCCTAAGGTGGCCAAGCCCCTCAAGATCCCAGCTGCCAGCCTCTGCCTAACTTGACCACAGGGACATCAAGCTCTTCCCTACATGTCTAATTCTCAGGAATCAGACACTAGGGACTTATGGACGTCACAGCACTAGACCCTCTACCTCCAAGACCAAGCCTGAGGAGCTGGGGTAACCACTATTCTTGAGGACACCCAGCAATGCGTGGAGGCAGGTCACTGACCCACTTCCTCCCCTCTGACCATAGTGCCAACTAGGCCAGGATCCTCTAGTAACCCCCAACTCCCTGCAGCTACTGTCAACCTGCCTGGGGCCACAGGACTTAGAAGAGATGCAGCAAAGTGCAGCTGGGAGGTATGGGGAAGGGTAGGCTCTAGGCAAGGAGAGCAGGGGCATCAGGCAGAGAAGCCCACCCCTAAGCAGGGTTCCCCTAATCTTTTTTTTTATAGAGACAGAGTCTCACCCTATTGCCCACCACTTGGTAGAGTGCTGTGCCATCACAGCTCACAGCAACCTCCAGCTCCTGGCTTAGGCGATTCTCTTGCCTCAGCCTCCCCATTAGCTGGGACCACAGGCGCCCACCACAACGCCCAGCTATTTTTTGTTGCAGTTTGGCCAGGGCCGGGTTTGAACCCACCACCCTCGGTATATGGGGTCGGCACCCCACTCACTGAGCCACAGGTGCGGCCCAGGGTTCCCCTAATCTTGCATATTCTCAACAAAGCCCTCAAGAAAGATCCGAGAAGGACTGTATCTGGCCACCCTATCTACAGCCAGATGCTCAGCCCCAGAGACAAAAAGCCCAACAGCAGAGGGCAGGTGGGGACACGGAGGCACTTACCTGCCAGAGGGATGCTGTGCAGAGGAGTCCGTGGCAGGATTTCCAAGGATGGTTCTCGGCCTGACATCCCATCTGCTGAGAAACAGGATTCTGTCTCATAGATGGTCTGCAGCATCTCCACCAGCCCCTGAGCCTTGGGTACCAGCAGCATGCCAGGGAGGGGCCGCCTGAGGCGGGACTCCAACCAAGGAAAGGTGGTCAGGGGAGCCTGCACAGCTCAGGGGCTCCCTCAGGCCACTGCCGCTGAGACCCGCACTGTGGGGAGGTGCCCCATCCGGCTAGGCGCTCCAGGAGGCAGGAGGCCGCTGGAGCAGTAGGCCTGGCTCTCTTATAGAGGGGCCTCCAGCCACCCGCCTGTCCTTGGTTCCCGGGAGCTGGGGTATGGCTAAGCACTCGGGACAGGAAGAGAGAAGCTCAGCGGGCAGGCGGGCTCTCTGTGTTCCCTCCCAGCCCTGGGTGACAGCTCTGGGCCCGGCTCCCTGCTCCTCCTTCCCGAATGAGCCGCCGGCAGCTGGCAGAAGACAGAAATAGCAGTTGGGGGAGGGCCCTGTCTATAAATAGGTGGAGCATGCTCAGGGAGCCGCAGGCGGCTGCCAGGAGGCCCCATGGGGGGGGGGGGGGGAGGCGCGTTCTACCCCTGGAGGAAGCGCCAGGCGAGGGGGCTGGGCACGGGGCGGGCCTGCCCACAGGGCCAAGGCCACAGCGCTGGTGGCCAGCGGCAGGCGGG
>CAUYPK010120319.1:0-12184 GCA_963574355.1 Loris lydekkerianus
CATGATTTAGCAATTATGAATTGGGCTGCAATAAACATTCTGATACAAATATCTTAGTTATAATGTGATTTTTGGTCTTTTGGGTATATACCTAGTAGAGGAATTGTAGGATCGAATGGCAGGTCTATTTTTAGATCTCTAAGTGTTCTCCAAACATCTTTCCAAAAGGAACGTATTAGTTTTCATTCCTGGCAGTAGTGTAGAAGTGCTCCCTTTTCTCCACATCCATACCAACATCTCTGGTTTTGGGATTTCGTGATATGGGCTAATCTTACTGGAGTTAGATGATATCTCAAAGTAGTTTTGATTTGCATTTCTCTGATGATTAAGGATGATGAGCATTTTTTCATATGTCTGTAGGCTGTGCACCTGTCTTCTTTAGAGAAATTTCTCTTCAAGTCCCTTGCCCAGCCTGAGATGGGATCACTTGTTCTTTTCTTGCTAATACATTTGAGTTTTCTGTGGATTCTGGTTATTAAACCTTTGTTGGAGACATAACCTGCAAATATCTTAAGCAATTCTCTTGCTTTAGCCTCCTAAGTAGCTGGACTGCAGGCATGTGCACCATGCCCAGATAATTTTTGTATTTTTTGTAGAGAAAGGATCTTTTTCTTGTTCAAATTTATCACAAACTCCTTACCTCATGTGATGCTCCCACCTTCTTCTCCCAGAGTGCTAAGAGGACATAGGATGACATTAAAATGAGATTGCAATTATGTTGTACTCCCATCCCCAGTTAGCTAGATATATAGTCATCTTTTGAAGTTGCTTGCTATTGCCTCAAGTAGCTGTAAATTAACCAAAAATGCTACCCCAGACACTGTAACTCACACCCTATCAATTAAGAGCATATAGCCAATCACTAATCAATGTTATTTCTGTAAACCAATCAGGATACCTGACAAACAATTTTGGTTCAGTTCATTCCTTGTCCCCCTATTTTGCCTTTAAAAGTCCACTTGTAACTACTGCTAATTGGAGTGTATGTTCAGAGCAACTTGAGTATATGCTCCTAGGTTGCAATCTTCAAGCTTGCTCCCCAAACTGCTTATATTAATTTTGCCTCAGCTTCTTCCTTTTAGGTGGACATATTAAAGTGGAGAAACCAAGAGAAAAAAAAGAAAGCTATTATAGAGAGATGGAAGAGAAAGAAAAACAAACAAACAAACAAACAAAAAACATGCTGCAGTGATTACCAGCATGGATGTGGGTTGAATTTCAGTTCTTTCATTTAGTGTAAAATAAAGACAAATTAGCCACTAAGGAGGGAATTTAATAGTCCAAATGAGAATTATTTTAAATAAAATTAAGCTGCAATAAAAAACAAGTGCAAAATAATTCTTGTCTATAGATATGGAAATGATATTCCATAGAAGGTAAATTGACTGCCTTTTAACAGTGTGGGAAGAAGCTAATTTTATGTCCATTTGTACATCATTTTAACATTCATTTACCCAATATAAATTTGTGTATGTGTTTTTGTTGTTGCTGCTATTGTTTATTTATTTTTTTATTTCAGATTAATATGAGGGTACAAACAATTAGGTTACAATGTTTACTTTTCTTAGGTAAAGTCCCCATTGTAGTTGTGTCCTGCACCCAGGAAGTGTACCATACACCCTTACATTGTGCCCATTAAGTGAGAGCACACCAATCACCCTCACCCCTCCACTTTTCCCTCCCCCTTCCTCCTATTGTGAATTGATTTGAATTTTTCTCTTGTGTGAACATGTATTAGTTCATCTATTCATTTCCTATTAGTATTGAATACATTGAAAGAACTGAAATTCAACCCACATCCATGTTTTTTCATTCTTGTGATACTTTACCAAGAAGAATGAGTTTTAACTTCATCCAGGCTAATACAAAAAAATTTAAAGTCTCCATCTTTTTATGGGTGAATAGTATTCCATAGTATATATATACCACAGTTTGCTAATCCATTCCTGGGTTGATGGACATTTAGGTTGTTTCCATATCTTGGCAAATATAAATTGAGCTGCAGTAAACATTCTAGTGCAAATGTCCTTTGGGATACAATGTTTTTTTTCTTCTTGGTAGATGCCTACTAATGGGATTACAGGATCAAATAGAAGTCTATTTTGACTTTTTTGAAGATTCTCCATACGTCTGTCCAAAAGGGCTGTACTAGTTTTCACTAATACAACTAATAGTGTAAACGTGTCCCTTTCTCTTCACATCCAGGCCAGTATCTGCAGCTTTGGACTTTGTGATATGGGCCATTCTCACTGGGGTTAGGTGATTATCAGGATGGTTTTGATTTGCATTTCTCTGATGAGGAGGGATGATGAGCATTTTTTCATGTTTCTCATTCTGACTTTTTCAGAGAAGGTTCTGTTCTTGTCTCTTGTTTAGTGATAGATGGGATTGTTTGCTCTTTTTTTGTTGATTAATTTGAGTTCTCTGTAGATTCTAGTTAATAAGGCTTTGTCAGGTTTGTAACATGAAAATATCTTTTCCAATTCCGAAGTTGTCTATTTGTTTTAATTGTTGTGTCTTTAGCTGTGCAGAAGCTATTCATTTTAATTAAGTCCCATTTGTTTACTTTTGTTGTTGTTGCCATTGCCAATGAAGTCTTCTTCCTAAAATCTTTCCCCAGGCTAACATCATTAAGAGTTTTTCCCATGCTTTCTTCTAGAATTGTTATTTTTCATGTCTTAGATTTAAATATTTTATCCATCTTGAGTCAATTTTTGTAAGTGGTGAAAAGTGTGGGTCTAGTTTCAGTCTTTTACATGTGGTTATCCAGTTCTTCCACCACCACTTATTGAACATGGATTGTTTCCCCTAGTGTATCCTTTTGTTTGGTTTATCAAAGATCGGATGGATATGGAGAATGGTTTTACCTTTTGGTTTTTTATTTGGTTCTATATATCTATGTCTCTATTTTCTTGCCAATACCATGCTGTTTTGATCACTGTGGACTTGTAATATAAACTAATATAAGCTAAAGTCTGGTAGGGTGATGCCTCTGGCTTTGTTTTTATTACTAAGAATTGATGTGGCTATATGGATTTTTTTCTGGTTCCATACAAAATGAAGAAATATTTTTTCAAGTTCTTCAAAGTATGATATTGGTATTTTGTTGGGGATTGCATTAAATCGGTAGATTACTGTGGGCAGTATAGACATTTTTAACAACATTAATTCTTCCCATCCAAAAGTATGGTATGTTCTTTCATTTGCTAATATCTTCTACTATTAATTGTCTTAGGGTTTCATAATTCTCTTTGTAGAGATCCTTCATCTCTACATCCTTCAGTATTAAGTACACTCCTAGGTATTTCATTACCTTGAAGCTACTGTGAAGGGTACTGTGTCCTTGATGTGCTTCTCCAGTTGGCAATGGTTGATGCAGACACAGACTACTGATTTGTGGGTGTTGATTTTATACCCTAAGGTTTTATTGTATTTCTTGATCACTTCCAGGAATCTTGTGGTTGGGGTTTTCTAAATACAAGATCACATCATCAGCAAAGAGAGAGTTTAATCTCCTTTGCCTCCATTTGGATCATCTTTATTTCCTTCTCTTGCCTGATTGCATTGATAGAACTTCCAGAACTATGGTGAATAGTAGTGGCCTTAGTGGACATGCTTGTCTGGTTCCAGTTCTAAGTGGGAAAACTTTCAGTTTTGCTCCATTCAGTATGATATTAGCTGTGGGTTTATCATAGATGGCTTCAATCAGTTTAAGAAATGTGCCATCTATGCCTATTTTCTTAAGTGTTCTTGTTAGAAAAGGATGCTCTATTTTGTCAAATGCTTTTTTTGCATCTATTGAGAGATCATACGGTCTTTGACTATTAGGCTCAAGCGATTCTCTTGCCTCAGCCTTCCAAATAGGTGGGACTGCAGGTACCTGCCACAATGCCTGGCTATTTCTTTTAGAGATGAAATCTTATTCTAGCTCAGGCTGGTCTCGAACCTGTGAGCTCAGATAATCCACCCACCTTGTCCTCCCAGATTGCTAGGATCACAGGCGTGAGCCACCACGCCTGGCTATTTGCTAGGCTTTTATTCAGTATTTTTGCATCTATATTCATTAGTGAAATTGGTCTATAGTTTTCCTTTTTAGTTGGGTCATTTCCTAGTTTTGGTATCAGGGTAATGTTTGCTTCATAAAAGGTGTTAGGGAAGGTTCTTTCCTTCTGAATGTTTTGAAATAGGTACAAGGTCTTCTTTAAAGGTTTGATAGAATTCTGGCTTGAAAGTGTCTGGCCCAAGGCTTTTTTTTTGTTGTTGTTGTTGGAAGTTTTTTATTATTATTTTTCAATAGTGGCCATAGTGGACATGCTTGATATCGGTTTATCCAAGAGATCTATTTCTACCTGGTTAAGTCTAGGAAGATGGTAATTCCAGATATTGGTCCATTTCCTCCGCATTGCTAAATTTCTGGGCAGATTTTTTTTGTAATAGTCAGGGATAATACTCTTGTATCACTGTCATATCCATTATTTCCCCTTTTTTTTTGTTTCTGATTGAAGTTATTAGAGATCTTACTTTTCTGTTTCTCATTGATTTAGCCAAAGGTTTGTTGATTTTGTTTATCTTTTTGAAGAATCAACTTTTTTTTCATTAATTTTCTGAATGATTCTTTTGTTTTCAATTTCATTTATTTCTGATTTAATTTTGGTTATTTCTTTTATTCTCCTAGGTTTGGAACTAGATTGTTCTTCCTTTTCTAATTCCTTGAGATAATCCATTAGGATGTTGATGATGTGCTCTCTTTCTGTTTTTGAGATGCAGGCATCTAATGCAATAAATTTCCCTCTTAGAATTGTTTTTGCAGTATCCCATAGTTTTGGTAACTTCATTGTTTTTATGTTCAAGGAATTTAATAATTTCCTCCTTTATCTCCACCTTGACCCAACTGTCATTCAGCATAAGGTTATTTAGTTTCTGTGCCTTTGTGTGGGGACAAAACATTTTATCGGAGTTCCACCTTTATTGCTTTTTAGTCTCAGAATATACAAGGTATAGTTTTAAATATTTTAAATTTTTAAGGGTTTGTGTCCTAAGATATGATCTATTTTGGACTTTGTTCCATGGGCTGATGAGAAGAACTTATATTCATTAGGTTTGGGATAGTATGTTCTGTATATGTCTGTTAAGCCCAATTGTTCAGGGTCACATTGAAGTCCCTGTTTATTTAGTTTCTGTTGAGAATATCTGTCCAGTTCTGTCAGAGGGGTGATAAAGTCCCAAGATATTCTGGTGTTGCAGGATATCAGACTGTTCAGACTAATTAAGGTCTGTTTCATAAATCTGAGAGCATTTAAGTTGAGTGCATAAATATTTAGAATTGAAACATTCTATAATTGTATTATTTCCTTGAGCAGTATAAAATGACCATACTTGTCTTTCTTAAATTTAGTTGCTTTAAATCCACTTGTATCTGAAAATAAGATTGCAACTCCTCTTTTCTTCCGATTTCCATTTGCCTGAAATAATGTTTTCCGATCCTTAACCTTAAGTCTTGTTGTGTCCTTTGAGATTAGTTGTGTCTCCTGGAGAGAGCATATAGATGGCTTGTCATTTTTTATCCCATCAGGCAGCCTGTTCCACTTCAGTGGGGGGGGAATTGAAGCCATTTACATTTATTGAGAGAATTGATAAGTATGATGGAGTTCTATTCTTATTTAGTGAAAGTCCTTTCCTTAGTTTTATCTTCTGTTCCACGTGGGAGCTAGGTTTTGTCTTTTAGTTTCTGGATGTTTAGTTGCTGCTGGTCCTTTGTGATAGTCAGTATGGTGAATAGGTCTGAGTATTTATTGTAGAACTGGTCTTGTAGCAAATTTCCTCAATGCTTTTGCATGTCATTAAAAGATTTGATTTCTCCATCCAATTTGAAACTTAGTTTAGCAGGATGCAGAGTCCTGGGCTCAAAATTGTTTTGTTTAAGGTCAAGGTAGATGACAATTCTCTTCTGAATTAGAAAGTTTCAGCTGAAAAATCCATTGTCACCTGATGGATCTCCCACTGTAAATCATTTGGCAGTTACTCCTGGCTGCTTGCAAAATGTTTTCTTTCATTTTGACTTTGGACAGGTTCATTACAATGTGTCTTGGATACGCTCTGTTTGTATTGAGATGACCCAGAGTTCAATGTTACTCTAAGAGGAGTGTGTCAGAATCTTTTGATGATGCTTGAGAAATTTTAATTTATAATATACTCCAACAGGGCTTACATTCCGTTGGGTTGTTCTTTTTCCCCTTCAGGGAAACATATAATTTGTATATTTGAATGCTTTGTGAAGTCTCATAATTCTCTAAGTGATCACTGTGCTTTTTCTCTCTTCTTTTCTGCCCATTTAAATGCCCTGGTTAGCTCAAGAACCTTATCTTCTAGCTCTGAGATTCCTTCTTCTCCATGGTCTAATCTGTTATTGACATTTTCTACTGCATCTTTATTTGCCTGATTGACTCCTTCACTTCCTTACGGTCTGATATATCCTTTTTAATTTCATCATGTCTTTCATTATAATTTAGTTTTTGGATTTCCTTTTGGTGATTTACTACCTTCCCTTCAATTCCCTTCATGGTTTTTGTTATCCTTACTTTAAATTCCCTGTCATTTCTATAATTTCTTTATAGGTGGGATCCTCTATAGTAGTTACCTCATGATCCTTTGGGGGAGGTTGATCTGGTCTTTTAAGTTGCCAGAATGTTTCTGTTAGTTCCTCTTCATGTGTGTTTTGTTCTTGTTTGCTTCCTTTTCCTACTTTTTCCCTCTCACTTTCTCCTTCTCTTTATGTTACCTTGTCTCTGTGCTTAGGTGTTGAAGTCACCTTTAGGTACAAGGCCAAAAAGAAAAGAAGAGTTAAAGAAAGAGTATGGTGATAAGAAAGAAAAGGAGTGAGAAAAGGAGTGGGGGGGGGGAGGTTTAAGGAAGAAATTGAAAAAAAGGAGAGAAGGATAGAGAGAGATAGGCATAATAGTGGTGTTCAGCAGGGTGCTTTGACCCACACCTAAAATTCCAGGACACTAGGGGGTCAGGCTGGCTGGGTTCCTCAAGGTCAGGAGCACCTTACTAGCCTGAGCAAAAGCAATACCCCACCTTCATCAAATATAGAAAAAAATCAGCAGTATGTCACAGTGCGTACTTACCAACACTGTCCTTCCAAAGACCTAAGCTAGAGGACACCCTAGATCAGGGGTTTCAAGGCCTCTTTGAACCAGGCCAATGCTGTAGCACACCAGCCTAGGCCTCAGAGTGAGGCTCTGTCCCATAAATAGAATACAGAATAAAACAGATAAGAAAAAGAACCAGTGTATGGTGCCCCATGATCACATTAATGTACACAGCTATGATTTAATTAAAAAAAAAAAAGAAAAGAAAACGATAATAAAAGATTAAAATAAAATCATATCAGATGTAAAAAATGGGATATCTTAGTTGTTGTTTGAGAAATTTATAAGGGAAAGATGAGAAAAGTAGAAAAATCTCTACAAAAGGAATAAAGGAGAAAAATAGAAAAGAAAGAGAAAAAGGGGCAGAAAATTTGTAGCAAAAATGGAGCCCTTGACACTTAAGAGTGTAAAAAATGAAAATACAAGAGAAAAACAAAACCAAAAAACTAAGGGAAAAAAAAAAAAAAAAAATATATATATATATATATATATATATATTGCCTAGACACCAGTTGATGTTCCAAGAAGATAGGCGAAAAAAGAAAAAGGATGTATAATATAATATATTGCCTGGACACTAGGTGGCTCTCTGGGATTAGGAGATGGCAAAACATGCATTCATGATTCTGCTGTATAAGATGGAGTTGGAAGTCACAATCTAATTGCTGAGGAGCCTGGTCTCCCTTCATCCTGATATATTTGCCCTTAATCAGTGCTTACTTCATGTCACTAGCATTCAATCCCCAAAGGGTTGGAAGCCTGAAGCTTTTGCCAATCTTCTTAGGAGACACATCTCAGCCTTCCAAACAGTGCCGCTTGGCCACAAACTGGCTTTGCTGGAGATGAAGGAGCTGCATAACTCACCCCAAGGGTAGGCACGCCAGAGATGGCCACATGCTAGAACCCAGCAAGCTGTTCCTCCCAGGTGGCCCTCCCACAATGGCAGTAACCTGAGCAGCCAAACTGAAGAGAGTTCCACTCTGCCTAGTGGTTCAATCCCAGCCACTGGAGCCATTGAAGTTCACTCACTCACTTACACCTTCCCAAGGCAGCCTCAGCAAGCATCCCAAGTCCAAAAAATCTGTAGGACAGGTCTTGCCTGTTGCTAGCCCTCCACTGGAGAGCTGGCCAGCCTCTGCCTACAACCAGGCTTTCACCTTCTTTGCTGGTCTTCCACTGTTCCTGACCTCATCATTGGCTCCTGGAGTCCCCTGCTGTTTCATTGTGCCCCCCTGGAGTGATGTTTCAGGGCAGGGAGGATTCCTTAGCCAGAGATGGCTGGAGTTCTCTCTTCCCAGTCTCACCACAGTAGCTACTAAGGATTTGTCTCTAGTCTGCCTTCTTGTTCCACCCTTGTGTGTATTTTAATTCATTAATTGGTTTTAATACCTCATTAATTAATTAAATAAAATCTTCAATATGTATTCTCTTTTATATATGTGTGAGAATCATGACTTTACTTTTTGGAAAAAATTTTGTAACACTTTTCCAGGTCTTCCACAAACATATCTCATGGATTTACTAAACAGAATTCAGTAAATTTTGTCACTAGAGAAGTGCACCTTATGGGTACCTATGACCAGTGTGTCCTTCCTTGGCTCCCAGAGCTGAACGTAAAGCAGCAATAGACATTTTCTGATGCTGATTTTCCTCTCTAATTTTGTGTTTTATTTTTGGTTCTTTTGCAGATGATAATTTTCTAATGTGGAAGCAATTTGGTTCTATGATCACCATTTGAGGATCTCTGCTGAAGAATTAGTTGTTTATAGCTCTATTCCAGTATTTTTCAACTGGTGTTCCTTGAGAGGATCTTAGGTATGCTGCCAAACTTTTTAAAGATCATTAATTAAATTATTTTTGAAAGATGTTCAAAGCTCAGTAAGTATATTCTTTTTTTAACCTTTTTTTTTTTTTTTTTTTTGTATCAACATAATTTGAATGTGCCATGGAAGTTTAAGGTTCATAGGTTCAAGTGTGCCCTGAGATAAAAAAAGGTTGAAAATCACTGCTCTGTTCTTTGCTGAGTAAGAGACAATAAAGTGTTTGTTAGTCTTTTTTTGTTTGTCTATTTATTTATTTAGAGTTCAAATCAGTGAAGAATTTCCTATCTTTCCTATCAGAAAGAATAGATTTTTAGAATATGGACTGGAGGGTTACTGTGATGCTGTTTCTTCTTAACCTATGGTTGAAATTTTAGAATTAAAACTCTAATTGCACTCTATCTTTGGCTAAGAGAAGAAGTAAATAAGCACTTACATGGATTGAATCACTCCTCAAATTCCCAGGGAAAAAATAAACTTCTAACACTTGTTTTTTTGGGTTTTTTTTTTTGAGATAGAGTCTCACTCTGTGCCCTGGGTAGAGTGCCATGGCATTCTAGCTCACAGCAACTCTTGGGTGCAAGTGATCTACTTGCCTCAGCCTCTGGAGCAGCTGGAACTACATGTGCCCACCACAACTCTTGGCTAGTTTTTCTATTTCTAGTAGAAATGGGGGGATCTCGCTTTTTGCTGAGACTAGTCTGGAACTCCTGAACTCAAGCAAACCACCTGTCTTGCCCTCTCAGAGTGCTAGGAATATAGGTGTACACCACTATGCCCAGCCAAACTTCTAATACTTTAAATGTGCTATAACCTAAAAGGAAAGAAAGCATTCTTACTGAAACTAACAAGTAACATTTTAAGAAATCAAGCTTGAAGAATTTAGGTGAAGTCTCTCAAAGAGTACTAATTTACAATTTGCTTTAACAAAGTTAGCTGTC
The DNA here is from genome assembly GCA_963574355.1 of Loris lydekkerianus. NCBI lineage: Eukaryota > Metazoa > Chordata > Mammalia > Primates > Lorisidae > Loris > Loris lydekkerianus. The sequence goes on from CAUYPK010120319.1 coordinate 9,913, forward strand.
TTCTCTGATTTATCAGTATTAAATATAACACAATCCTATATTAATTTTAGTTGGGAATGTTTTTCCTAAATTTATGCTGGTTTATTGATCAAATAAGCTAGCATTACTTCCACTTTACATTTAAAAGTATAAAAAATAAAAATTTGTATTTAGCAAAATTGAATAATTATTCTGATTTTCCACAATGGTTTTTTTTTAGTATATCAGCTTGAAAATAATGTAAATAACTTAAAACCTTATGCTTATACTAGTTTTTAGATATTCATTATATGCCTACATCATTTCTAAGTAAAATGTGTCACTAAGCCTGTTTATTTGGGTGTGTTAATCAATGTGCTTATTTTTGCTACTTTGAAAAGTAGCATAGAGATGTGTGAGTGTGCTGGCTGGGCATGGTGGCTCACATATGCAATCCAAATATTTTGGGTGGCCAAGATGGGAGGATCGCTTGAGCCCAGCAGTTCAAGACCAGCCTGGGTAACAATAACAGCTCTTTATAAAAAATTAAAAAAAAAAATTCACCACCATGGTCATATGCCTGTTGTCCCAGCTACTCAGGAGGTTGAAGTGGGAGGATCACTTGAGCCCAGGAGTTGGGAGTTTGTAGGGAGCTATGATCACATCACTGTGCCCCAACCTAGGAAACAGAATAATACTTTGTCTTAAAAAAAGAAAAAAAAAAAAAAAGTCAAATGAACAAATAAAGATTGGCTATAGAACAATTGTGTTGCATGCATTTATGAGTTCTGCTAGTTTACTAAAATATCAGTGCATGACATACAGTTCAAAATTATAAACCCTACAGTTGTCTGTGGAATAGAAGTTACATTGAGAAAACTGTTTATTATTAATACAAATGATTGAGACTATACTTAGCAGCAATATTTTCAGAGAAACAAAAGTGTGCACGTACTATTCAGCCATCAAAAAAGATGGAGATTTTACATGTTTTGTATTAACCTAGATGGAAGTGGAACACATTATTCTTAGTAAAGCATCACAAGAATGGAGAAGCAACAATGCTTTGTACTCAATTCTGATATGAGGACAATTAATGACCTAGTACATGGTGGGTGGTGGGGAGAGCAGAAAGAGGGACAGTGGTGATGGTGTGTGATACACCTTTTGGGGGTAGGACACAATTACAAGAGGGACTTTACCTAACAAAGGCAATCAATGTAATCTTTGTACCCTCAATGAATCTCCAACAATTAAAAAAAAAAAAAATAAAGATAAGTTGTTAAATTTATGGATTTAGGATTCCCTTATTATTCTATTTTTGTTTTCAGGGCCTTTCATGGTAAGTCTTGTTTCATTTCTGATACTGGTGATTTGTGTCTTTCTCTTTTATTTTTTTTCCTTTTCTTTTTTTTTTTCTCTCTCAAGAAGTTTGTCAATTTTATACATATTTTCAAAGAATCAGTTCTTTGTTTCATTTTATGTTTCTGTTTTTAATTTTATTGACTTATGCTCTTACTTTTACTTTCTTCCTTTGCTTTCTTTGAATTTACTTTTGCTCTTCTTCCATGTTTATGAGATGAAAGCTTATATATAATATTCCTTTTTATTAATGTAAGCCTTTTTTCCTGATATTTATTGTTTTTAATTATTTTTTATTAAATCATAACTTTGTACATTGATACATTTATGGGGTTGAGGATACTGCTTCGATATACAATGTGAAATTAGTACACTGAACTAAGTAACACATCCATCACAATTATATTCATTTCTTAATAGTTTTAAAAAGTACCATTGCATCATGCACATTAGATGAGGTCCCCCCAAATACCCTTCCTCCTCCCATATCCCCACTCCTTTCCCCTCTCTCTCCTCTTCCCTTCTACTTTCTGGACTATAGTTGTGTTTTGCCATTTGTATGAGTGTGTAGGTGGTTACATATTGATGTAATAGTAATATTGAGTACATTGGATATGTTTTTTTCTATTCTTGAGATACTTTACTAAGAAGAAAATGTTACAGCTCCATCCAGGTAAACATAAAAGATCTGAAGTCTCCTTTTTTTTTATGGCTGCACAGTATTCCATGGTGTATATATACCACAATTTGTGAATCCATTCATGGGTTGATGGGCACTAGGGCTGCTTCCAAGGAACTAAAAGTAGACCTCCTATGCAATCCTGCAATTCCTCTACTATATATATACCCAAATGATCAAAAATCATTTTACAACAAAGACGTTTGCACTATAATGTTCACTGCAGCCCAATTCATAGTTATCAAGTCATGGAAGAATAATAGTTTTCAGAGA
>CAUYPK010120323.1:0-21988 GCA_963574355.1 Loris lydekkerianus
TCAGGAATGGAAGAAAAAGTATCCAATGTACTCAGCCCTACTATGAAGCTAAATTATAGCTTTCACATGAAGGCTATAACCCAACTATAGCACAAGACTATGGGGAAAGGGCCAAGGAAGGGGAAGGAAGGGGGGAGGTTGTGGTGGAGGGAAGGTAACGGGTAGGGCCACATTTATGGTGCATGTCAGAATGGGTACAGGCGATTGCACTAATGTATACAGCTATGATTTAACAATAAAAAAGAAAAAAAAGAATTTACTAGAAGGAATTTATTGGAGAACTAATGCCAAGGCTGACAAAAACAGGAAAATGGGCAGGAGCCATAGGAAAGGGGACCCACAGAGGTATCCACAGCCGTAGCGTACTTCTGCGGGGCCCTCCTGAAGGGTTGGGAGCCCCAGGCATGAGCCTCCATCTGACTTTCTCCAGTCAGTCTGTTCCCCAAATGCCGCCCTTCAGCTTCCCTCATGAGACTCCTCCAGAGTAGAAAGGGTGTTCAGACACTAGGTAGCCAAACGTCAACAAACGTCTGTGGCAACAGGTCCCAGTTTGTCTGCCTAGAAAGTTCCCACCACAGGAGGTGACCTTGGTCTATTCCTCTACTTTCTCACACACACCCCCGCCCCTTCTCCCCTTCCCTCTGGCTCTTAGTCCTTTCTCCCCCCACCCCTCTCTTCCCTCCCTAGATATCATTCTCAAAAAAAACGACCTTGATAGCGTCATATTCTATTGTGGTGAAACATGCATCACACGGTTTACCTTTATTTCCATTTTCTAGTGTACAATCAGGTGGTGCTGAGCATGTTCACAGTGGTGTGGAGCCAGCACCACTGTCTAGGGTAGCCAGTGTCAGTCAAGTTTCCCTCTGATAGCTGTGGTCAAAGGGAACTAGTGGTGATTTCAGGGATGCTGAGGTGGGAAACAATGCAAGGCAAGATGCCAGGCGCCTTGTCACTTCAATAGAATGGCATCCTATTATTGCTCTGTCTTCTTTGTGTGGGTCTCTTTCTTGTGTTGAAAAGTAGACTGTCCCCAAGTTGAATTTGGCTCAAGTATAGCCAGTTAACTTAGCCCTGAAGTCCCTTTCCAGCCCCCGTTATTTTCTTCGTAAATAACTCCACCGTGCAAAGTTAGAAAGTTGAATAAATTTCTAATAAATGAAGTAATAGTCAGTGGAACTTCAACAAATCCTGAAATTGTCTTGGTAATTAGAAAATTATTAACTTTATTGGCCAATGTGTTATCTGTGACTACATACTAGACACATTAATCACACTTGCACCTCATCCAGGAAGAGAGCCCCTCTCTGGCCCTTGCTGCTGCCACAATTCTGATCTTGCTGACTTTGCATCACAGCCCCAGTTCCCAGGGTTCCTGGTGGGGCGAAGTCGCCTCCACTGCCAGCACCACAGTGTAGCACTCTTCACGGCAGCCCCACGGTTGCTTCCATTGTCCCTAATCCTTTGGAATTTTAAAATCTGAGTAATTTAGATCCCTGTCATTAATAATGTCCTCAAGGTTATTTTGGTTGTTTGTATTTCCTGACTACATCAGGCAAGTTATCCTTCTGTGTAGTAGATTTTGTAACCTGTGAGTTTTCATACCAGTAAACAGAGAAATTAGAACAGGTGTGAGGGAGGAAGACTGTCTCAGAGAACCCTGATTCAATGCTATTTGAATAATGTAAGGGAGAAAGAAAAGAGTTACACAAAAAGCCTAAGACGTTCTCATCAATCTTGTCCTGCTTACTACTTACAGGGAGAATAAGAGTGAGCGGTCAGTGTGTAGCCACCAGCAGCCCTGTAAGAGTGTGAATATCCAGGGCCCACAGATTCCCACCCTGAATGTCCAGAGGTCCTCCAAAGGGAGGGTCCTGGTGGGTGAGTTTGGTTCAGGCCAGTTCCACCCTGTTGAAAGGTGGTAACTGTCTTGGAACACTGAGTTGAGGCTGGGATGGAATCTAAGGATTAAACACAATCCATCCCCCAAGTGGGGAGCAACTAACTCCTGCCCTTCCCAGGAAGTGATGATGCTCTCCTTGGAGCTCACTGCCTGAGGACAGTGTCATCTCCGCACCTTCTCTTCCCAGTTCCTCCTTGCTGACAATCAGCTATAGAGTGGAACTGGAAATTTTAGGGGGCTTTGAAATAAAAGCTTTTATGCCTTCTTATTTTCTATTTTTCTTCCACACAGGGACTAGCTGGTGAACAAAAATCACAGAGGGCTTGCAGCACAGGTGAACTGGTTGTGGGGTGCTGATCTCTCAGGCTGCTGCTGTCCCCTCCTTTCTAGGCTCTTTATCAGGAAGGCGCAGAGTTACAACTTGATGAGTTACCATGACAACTCCCTTTAAATTATCTTTTAAATGTTCCAGCCTTCAGGGCCTAATTTGATTGAGGGATTTTAATTAATGACTTCTATGTTTTGTATAATAACACGTTTTTAAAATTAATGAATTGTAAACAGAAAAGGGGTGTTTAAATGGGTTTTGATTAAGAGATAGCTCATGTGCCTTAAGCCCTTCAATCTGTGCTGCTCAGACAACGGAGAACTATCTCATCCCACACCTATACACTGAAAGACTGGTGCCTGCAGTCAGCAGCAATCCCGGGAAGCTGGACAGAAACCTCAGCACTGGGAAAGCTTGCAGGGGTGTCCTAGCCACCCTGGGGTCTGAGACCAGCATGCTGGTTGTCTAGGGAGCCATCAGTGATTAGTGAGTAATGAGTTGCATGGAAGAAGAGGCTCATTTTAGGGCTTAGTGTGCTTTGGGAGGGAGACATTGGGGACTAAGCTCAAATGTCCCCTGTTTGCACGTGATTCACAACCCCTGTCGGCATTTTGTGAGCACTTAAGAGAGTTTTCCTTGGGTAGTTTGCTCTGCGTGGGAAAGTCTGGAGGCTGTGGGCCTCTCGGTGTCCTGGGCTTGCCAGGCACACCCCGCACTGGGTCACTGCGCTTTCTCTGCTGCCAGCCCCTGATTCAAGTGTTCCAAGCACCCTCTCGCCATTGAGTTTGGGTGGTTTTGAAGAGATTTCTGTCTCAAAGAAATTTAGGGAGAAGAATAATTTCATAGCATCTTGGGTCTGGGTTGCAATCTTACATGGTGGTTAAGAATGTGTATGAATGCTGATGTCACAGAGCTCACGTAAGTCGTTATTGGGGTCTTCACTGAGCTACACAGAGAAGCTGCATGTCCTTCTGACTTTCGGTTCTCACGTTTCTTCCTGGTGTTTTCCAAAGCCACCAGCACCTGTTCTGATGCCTTCATTCCAGAATGGCTGGGAGTGAAAATTCACCTGGCTGAAGGCTGGAGACCCAGGGTGGGAAGGTCGGGCAGCTGTGAGCCGTGTTAGAGTCGGGAGGGAGTAAAGGTGGAAACAAGGTAGGAATGGGAAGACGCCAGCCACGAGTCTTTCTGGCCAGACCCTCCCGGCAGCCTCACCCTCCTCCTCCCCACCATGAAGCTCCTTGAGTTCCAGGAAGCAGTAAGGCGTGCTCCGCGCTTCCCCCCCTCCCCCCCCCCCCCCGAAGCCGTAAGGCGTGCTCTGCGCTTTCCCCCGGAAGCAGTAAGGCGTGCTCTGCGCGTTGCCCCGGAAGCAGTAGGGCATGGTCGGCGCCTCCTCTGAACTGCGACTTGAGGGACGTCGGGTTTTCAGCAGTTTCTGGGTCTCGGGTGTTACAAGCTCTGGAGGAGACAGCAAGGGGCAGGGAGGAACTGAGGCTTTCAGTCCCCATACCCACCTAAGAAGCTACCCCTAAGGTGAACGTTGATTTTTTTTTCTTAGAGTTGGTATTTTAATTTAATCTCAAAGAAACACTATTTCTTCCACTGCCACAACTTTGGTGTCTCTTCTGCCATAAGGGTCTCCACGCTGTGACCCTTTTCTGCCCCTGCGCCCTGCCACCTCCTTGGAGAGCCACAGAGCAGATGTCCCTGGGTGGTGGTTCTCCTCTCAGTTCCTCTCCTCTCAGTGGGGTGCACTTTGAGGCACCCACCACCTCTTCACATTGTTGTTTCCCTGGGGTGGCTCTGCTCTGTGGGAGTGGGAGTAGACAATTCCATCCTCCTTCTGGGAGGAAAATAATGCTCCTGCCATTAGTTGGGAGGGGGAAGATGGTGACAGCAGCCTCCGTGAAGAAAGGGCTGTGCACAGAGCAGGGGTGCTCCATGGATCTTTCCTCCTAAAATTTAACTTCCTTCTTGACGTTTCATTGCTCCTTAGTTCCTACAGAAAAGGGAGAGAAAAAACAAGAGAGAGGATGAAGTGACTTTGCACTGACTTTTAAAAACAATGTCTTGTTTATTTTATTAAAGACTCTTAATACACATTAGTCATTAATGACAGTAACATAATGCATTTTATTTTTATTTTTATTTTTATTGAGACTGAATCTCACTTTGTTGCCCTCAGTGGAGTGCCCTAGTGTCACAGCTCACAGCAACCTCAAACTCTTGGGCTCAGGCAATTATCTTGCCTCAGCCTCCCAAGTAGCTGGGACTATAGGTGTCTGCCACAACACCTGGCTATTTTTTTGTTGTAGTTGTTGGCATTGTTGTTTAGCAGGTGCCTGGGCTGGGTTCAAACCTGCCAGCCCCAGTTTATGTAGCCGACCCTCTAACCACTGAGCTACGGGCACAGAGCTGTCTTGGCTGAAGTTTTGAAGGAAAGTTTTTGAGGGTAGTTTGTGGTGTAAATTGCATGTTTGCTCTGTAGTTTGGGTTCTAGCTACTTGAAGATGCAGAAGGACATGTGTGTAAGATTATCCCTTGTATCCGGTGTAATACAGTGGAGCTTCTGTGGTTGACACCTCCCCACTGACCACCTAAGGTGACCTAATCTTTGTAGACCAAACACGCATCATAGGTAGGGTGAACTCTAAACTGTACCATCCTCCGTGTGCTGACGTCATCCTCGCTCTTCTGGACAGACGCGAGATAGCACCATCACTGGCAACTGGGACACATCTACCTCCAGGCTGCCCTCGGAGCCAGGCATGATGGTGAATATTAGCACCTAACTCCTACATGGAGTCTCTGAAATTACACAATATGTAGGTTGTAGTTCATACATAGGCCTGCATTTCATTCTTTCCAAAGGGGGAGATGCCCACATCCAGCTCAACTGCTTTTGTTTCATTTCTTGATGTGTGTATGTACTAACACACTGTCTATGGCTCTACTGGCTGTTGATAAGTTGGGAACTCAAGGGAAAGAAGCAGAAGCGGCCTTATCTTTCCCTGTCATTACTTTCAGCGTAGAAGTTGACAACAACAGGGAGGTGACATGAGCAAGGAAGGCTGTGACAGGATTCCCTGTTTATTTCTGTTTCTTCCAATGCCACTTCCTTCTTTGTTGGAGTTCTGGTTGGAAAGGGGAGTACTGCCACTCAGGGATGTCAGCGCTACAGGTTGGAGCCATGCTGACGCAGGGGGTGATGCCGCGGACCCTTGAGCCGCCTCATGTGCAAGATGAGAGTGCATGCACACTAAGCGCCTCACCTGGAGGCTGAGGACGCTGAGCTCAGCGATGTGCGTGAGACATCTGTCTTTTCCGCTTGGGTGTCTCTGGCTCCACTTCCAAACCACAAGTTCAAAGATAAAACTATTAAGAATTTCAAGATGGTGATAGCAGAGAACTTACCCCCACACAGGGGCCCTTCTACACATGAGACCCTGGGTGAAGGCACAGGTCACAGGCCCAGGAGGACCATCCTAGAGGACCAGTTACCTAAACAAAATCAAGGTCCTGCCAGAAAGAATGGAATGGAGGTGAATCCCAGTCAGCACTGTGCACAGTTGGAGATGAGGGGTCAGGGTTCAACTGTGTGAACTGTTAAGCTGTTGTAAAGCTGACATTCTAACAGATCAGTCCACTAAGATGTCCCTCATATGGATAACCTGTAACATGGAAATCGGTTTCACCTCCTCTCTGTGTGTTCTGGTAGATTGTTACTGAGTAGAAATTTGTGCTCCTGGGTCCCCACAGAAAGTACTTGGAATTCTGCAGAAATAGAGACACTCCCTAGTGATTTCTAACAAGAATCATTTAGTGTGGGTTTATTTATTCAATTTGTTATTCTTACTCCCGTTGCCAGGATTGCATTAAGGGAAGCCAGTAAAAGTCCCTTACTATTTTAACAGCTTAGCCTCATTTTGGAAACATGCTCACTTTTTGATGCCAGGACCTTAAAGCAGGAGATTCTGCTTTCCTTGCTGTGTGCCCATGAATTTCTCAGAGCTTCACTGCAAAGACGTAGTTCAGAGGCCGACCCTTGGATATGTGGACAAATGGGATGGATGAGCAGGCGTTATTTGGGTAATGCAGTTTTCAGACAGGACCAGCAAGAGCATATATTTCCAGGTGCTTCTGTTGGTACTTAACTCAGAGACTGTGTGTACAGTAGTAAATCAGGAAGGCCAATAATACCGCACGTATGTTTTATGTACTATCTGACAGCACCAAGGCTGCCCTGGCGGAAGTGGTGTACAGCCCGCACTTGAGGGTGGGGGAAGCTAACACACAGCAGCGTCGTTCTCTATGGGCACCTGTAGGTCCTTATTTTCTGATTCATCCTGAGGTAGAGGAAAAGTGTGAGACAAACTGTGGACTTTGTGGCAGCAGGAGTGCTACCTGTGCACAGATTTTAAAGAGTGGAGAAAGCTCAACAGGGCACACCTGTCATGGTTTGGCCTCTCTCCGTGGTGGACGCCCACAACAGAGGCAGGTTTTCCAATCTGCGATGGTTCATTTTTGTTATCTGTGGGGCCGACATGCAGCATAGACAGCTCACGCCTCTTTCAGGGGCCCACAAACACGTTTGAATTTTAATTTCTTATAAAATCTGAAGAAAAGTGAATTCACAATAATGATAAATCCATATCAATTGAACTTGTCTTTGTGCCAGTAAAGTCATATAAAATATATATTATCTCTAAGGCCAAAGAAAGTGGAAATGAGCCTGTACTGTTGTCACACCCAGCAAAGGGATCTCTAAAGGCCCCTAACTGTCTCAGCCTGAGTCCCAGCACATCTCAACCACCATCCCTCCGACTTAATTCTGAGAACAGGTCTCAGAATAGAACAAGGAAGTTCCCTGAGTTCCCAAGAACTCCTAGCAATAGGTGACAATGGGAAAATTTACCCCAACTCCCTAGCAATGGGTAAACAATGGTAAAATAAATACTTACACGAAGTTCCCATGGTACTGTATCCAATTTTGTCCCCATGCCAACTGCCACGATGAAACCCCCTGAACTGGTGCCAAATCCCCTGACTCACTGTAACCCCACCATTGTACCAACCAGCCCCCCCAAACTCACTGTAACCCCACCCCTGAGCTAACCAGCCACGTTCTCCTTCTGTTTTTGCTTGGCTTGCCACGTAGCACAAAAAGGGTATAAAAGACAACCTGCTTTTCTCTTCGGGGCCATTGGCCCTTTGGGTGGCCGCCCACCTGCGCAGGTATAATAAATCACCATGCGATTTATACCTGAAGTGTGGTCCAAGTCTTTCTCACAGGTGGCAAATGAGTACAACATTTTCTGGAGGCCCCAGTGAGATGCCACCATGGACCCCCCACCTAGGCCTGCCGCCGCCTGACGGCTCCAGGGGAAGGCCTTGGAGAGACGTTCCTCTGCCCCATGAGTCCTTGAACATGCGGAGCCAGGGCATAGGTTTTCAAAACTTTTGAATTGGTGATTAATTAGTAACACCCAGGTGACACCAATTGGATCCAACTACACGGTCTGTTTCCAGACAGGGGGGAGATGTCTCTCCCCATCCTGGGTCTTGTGTCTGTCTCACATAAGTGAGTCCTGGGTCTTGTGTCTGGCTCACATAAGTGAGTCTTGGGTCTTGTGGGGAACTCATAGAGGTGAGTCCTCACTGTGTCTTTGTTTTTATCTTTCTGTCTCTTAGTAAACTCCCTCTTCCATGTCAGTAAGATTGTATGAAACTTGTCAGTCTTTTCCATGCCCGGTCTGTTAGTTTCTCTTTGGACTCGCAGAATGTAGATCTGTTAGTCTGTCAGCCCTTCCTTTAGGACTCACAGAAGATGAGTCTTTGTTTTGTCTGGGTTTTCTCTACTTTGGGCTCACAGAGGGTGAGTCCCTGGTCTGTCAGTTTCTCTTCTTAGGACTCACAGAGGGTGGGCCTTTGGTTTATTTAACTTGTGTGTGTAAGTTGTTTGTCAAATTTATGTTTGCTGTTTCCAATGCTTTGTCAGAATTCCTTTCAAATATTGGTCAATTCCAAGTTTAGGTGTCAACATCTCTGTTTTCTTGTTGTCTGTCAAACCCAGGCTATGACCACTGGTTGTGGCTGGGGTACAAGAGCCGATTTTCACCCAGGGGGTGGCTGCTGAGAATTTCTCAGCCCCTGGTGAAAGACCGACTCTGTCCCCCTGCCTCACCCTGCCAACTAGCCTGTTTACCTTCCCTCTTATATCCCCTATGTCTCCCACTGCCCTTGACATTGCTTTCTGGGTAGGAGTTGAAAATGGCCCACTTGCAGTTGAAACCCTCTCTTTCCAGCAATTAAAGAGTTACTACAAAGTTTGTTAAAAATTATTTCCCTCCATTTAGCTGCCAAAGAATTGTGGTTGCTATGTTACAAATAGTCTTGAGATAAGGTACTGGCATTCAGCAGAAAACCCAAGATTTACTCATTTGGAACTGAAAAAAAACCCAGTTCTCTTTACCTTTTACAACAGCAGCCTCTTGGCATTGCTCTGTTTAGCTCTTATTCTGCTGATCCTCAGGTGACCTCCAGGAGGGGGGCAGGCTGTGTCCCTCTGAGGGGAGGTGCCTCCTGGAAACATCCCAGGGTCCCCAGAGAACCTGGAGCCCCTCAGGAGACTGGCTGACGATCACTCCTAAATTCACCTCTAAGTCCTCCTCCAGAGGTAAGCCACTTTAACATCTAATTTTGGCTAATGTCAACAGACATTGATATCATTATTCAAGGTATTTTTGCTGTGCTTATTTGTTGTGAATTGTCAGAAAAATATGTAACTGTTTATTAAATTCAATTGTTATAATTTGTGTAGAGCCTTCGAGGGAAGGCCAAAGAGACCACGACCTCAGGTTTCCAGGCTATTGGCCTGTCAAAAGCTTTTGGAGGCATGAGAAGCCTCAGCCCTACTGGTCAGTCAGGGGCTTCCAGAAATGTGTGCTCGCACTTGTCACCAAAAACACCATTAAAATGAAAGTGAACGTCCAATCAACCCCTGGGGTATTAGATCACCCACAAGCCTGTTAAAAACTATATGAGAAAGTGTTCTGGTTCTGGTTTTGAGAATATAAAAATATGAAAGTAAATATAAACAGAAGAGAAAAAGAAAACAAGTATAAAAGAGTTTAAAAAGGTTCCCCAGAACTCGGCATTTTATGATTTGAGACACCTGAGTTCTAGTTTTTGTCAGCAATTAGAGGTTTCTTCCTCTATACTGTTAGTATAAATGTCTGTCTGTTTTAATTCACTGTTTCCCTGGAACATTTTGGTTCCCTGATGAGAGTGCTCCCTGGCACCTTGACTGATGCTATTCCCTAAGAGCCCTCCAGTACTAAATACATGGAGAGGAGGGTGGCAGGAAGGTCCCACTGTGGTCTTCTGTGACAGCAGCCCACCAACAGAGAAATATTCAGGGGAAGAGTAGGCTCTGACAATGAACCTACTTTTGTTAGCTCCATCTCGGAAGTAAAAGGTAAAATACAACCCCCTGTGTATTCCATAACTTCTTTGCCTCTGGAAAATGAAGTTTAACTACCCTCCCACACTGTTCATACAGAGTCTTAAGTTAAGCTAAACACCTAACTCCTCCAACATCACAGACTTTTGAGAAAAACTTTACTAAAACTTTGTATGCAATTTTCCTTTTCTGAGTTTCAAATTAAAAATAAAAAGAGCCAGTAAATAGGGGAGAAAAAGATGTATAAATGTCATAAATTTGTCCTAAAACAAAATAATCGTGTAGAAAAGTAGAAGGCAAAACAAAGGTTAAAAAAAGGTCTGAAATATTTGTAAAATGTCTGTGCAGGTTAAATAAAACTTGTAAAGAAGTTTGCATGTAATCCAGTTAACTATGTATTTCCTTTAAATTATAAAGCATTGGTCTATCCTCACTTATAAAGCATTAGCCTGTCCTAATGTATAAGACATTGGTCAGTCCTAACATATTGTCAATAATAATTTTAATTCATCTAAAAAAGACTGAGTCCAAATTGTATTCATAAAGAGAAAAAAGAAATATTATTCCTACTGTCTTTAAAATTTTCATTGAAAAGATAACATGTCTATGAATTTTGCTAACCTAACTTCAAGCAGAACAGAAATCAGTTACGTGGAACTAGGCTAGTTTGTAATGGCTTTTTGTTTAAAATACTGTTAATTCTTTCTGTGTTCAATTTTCCAAAAGTCAAGAAAACCATTTTCTGTCTTTTGAGCTATTTGTATTTTTTTTAAGCAAGTATGTACTTATAAGCAGAATCTGAAACATGTATTTTTTTCTCTTTAATTTCTCTGAAGTTTAAAAGCCATTTGTAAGTATTCTTAATTCCTGACAGTACAGTTATTTGCAAAAGCTCAGTAAGAATCTGTTTTGTTCTATAGAATAATTAAAACACTGGTTAATTTACCAAGGCTTTGTCTGAAATAGCATTTCCAGAGGTATCCAAACTGAACTAAGGAATTAAGGTTAACTGTATAAAGCCAATAAAAAGCCCTTTGGAAAACTGGCCAGATACCCATCAGTAACATTTCCTGATCTGTGGGTGAGTAACGAAGGTCACTTGCTGACGGATCTGGGAATCAAAATATGCTTGGGGACCTCAAGGAAAGAGGAATTTACCCAATGCATACAGGTATCAAATGGCACAGATGAAACCTGGGCTCAGGAAAGGCTTTTAAGAAAATCCAACCTGATTCCTTATAAAAGATTCCAACAAAGCCAATTTTAAAGGAAAAAAGAGCCTAGATGGCTAATAATTATTCTTACTGCACTCTATGCAAATAATCAAACCCAGTATATGGAAGATACAGTTTATTTTGGCAACTAAGTTAGTTTTACTATTTTTTTTTTTTTTTTTAGTAAAGAGAAAGATTAGAGAGAAAAAAATGATTCAAAAAAGACTGTGACCCACCTGTATTAAATCCCAGCCTTGTCTGTAATGTCAACTCATAAAATGAGACATACTGTTTTACTAAACTAATCTGTTAAATGGAACTGAGAGACTGGTCAAGGAGTATAGAATTATATTCAGTAATCATATTTACTCTAAAGCCTTAAGACTCAATGAAGATCACCTGTTGGCTACACTAGAGAATTTGTACAGTATCAAATGTTAATTTCCCAATAAATGATGTAACTGTAACACTGCTCCTACTGTGCCTAATTGTGTGCTCTGCTGAGTTTACTACTAGCAGAAGCCAAGTAACCTTGCCTGGACTTAAAGGAAGACATCTAGAAACAGTCAACATGCTCTGCTCCAGCCACATACTGAGAGCTGGCTTGTCAATGCACAACTGAAGCCTGAGAAAACTCCTTGAGAGACTTGTCTTAATTAAACTTTTGGACTTTGGGAAAAAGGGAAAAAATGTCACAGGGAAAAGTATATTAGCCCACCACCATGGTATTGTTAAGGCCTGAGTAGAGAACCCAAGAAGAGTCACAGTCTCTAAAATCTCAGTGCTAAAATATCAGCACTTCCAGAAACAAGCTGATATTGAAACCCTAAATCAGCTCCTTAAACATTAGATCACCAGCAAGTCCATTAAAAAGTATATAAGAGTATATAGGTGTAATGCAACTGAAAAAACTCTTGAGAGTAGAGTTAGACCTCCCTTCAAAGGGTCTAAAGGAGTATTAGTTTTCCTCCTATGGCTAAGTGGCAACTCAAGTAAATATCAAGGCTGCCCTAGTTAAAAAATGAGTTAGAATTGTATACACGTGAGTACTTAGAAAATAACTGAGACAGATGACAATAGGTGAGGCCTCCCCCCCCCCCCCATTCACAAGGTGAAATGAATGTATGAGTGTACCCTTCTTCCCTGCTCTAACTTTGTTCCCTGGCTATTAGGTCTTTGCTGCAATTTTTGTCCAGGGAAGGGATTAGGGTATGTGCTCCTTAGTCAGAGTAGAGCTATCCAAAATGTTTAAAACTGCTTTGTTCATAACCTTGCTGAGGCTCAGAGAGTTTATGCCTGGAGATTGGAGTCTGATGTTTAACATACCAATTATCAGCCCCTTCCCAGTAACACAAATGAATCAGGATTTAATTCCCCATAAGACCAGTGGGGAATGTCATACCCAGCAAAGGGAGCCCTGAAGGCCCCTAACTATCTCAGCCTGAATCCCAGCACATCTCACCCCCCCCCCCAGCTTAATTCTGAGAACAGGTTTCAGAATAGAACAAGGAAGTTCCCTGAGTTCCCAAGAACTCCTAGCAACAGGTGACAATGGGAAAACTTACCCCAACTTCCTAGCAATGGGTAAACAATGGTAAAATAAATTACCTACAAGAAGTTCCCAAGGTACTGCATCCCCCAAGTTTGTCCCCATTCCAGCTGCCACGATGTAACCCCCTGAACTGGTGCCAAACCCCCTGACTTGCTGTAACTGCACCCTCATACCAACCAGCCTCCCCAACTCACTGTAATCCCACCCCTGAGCTAACCAGCCACATTCTGCTTCTGTTTTTGCTTGGCTTGCCATGTAGCACAAAAAGGGTATAAAAAGCAACCTCCTTCTCTCTTCAGGGCCATTTGCCCTTCAGGGCAGTGGCCCACCTGCACAGGTGTAATAAATCACCATCTGATTTATACCTGAAGTGGGGTCCAAGTCTTTCTTACAGGTGGCAAATGAGTACATCACTATGACCCCCATATTGTGAAGGGAACACCAGGCTAAAAATCTAACCTTTCCCATTGTCCCAGGGAAGCCCCAGAGGCTGCTGTAGCACCAGCATTTGTAGAGAGTGAGCTGTTTCTAGAACTATCTCTGAGGAACCTCAGGGAGTAGAGGGGACTGGGGATCCCACGCCCAGCCCAGCAGGGCCTTCCCCACTGACTCACTCGGAACTTCTGGATGACTCCTCTTGGCCTGTTTCCAGCTCAGCAGTCTCCTGGGCCTCACTGCCTGGCACCTCACTGGACTGCAGCATGCCTATCATGGTTTGGGAGGCCAGGTGTCCAGGCCAAGTTTCTTTGTGAGGGGCTGTGAGGAAACATTCCTTCTAGGCCACTCTAGCTTTTGGAGCCTGCTGGCATCTTTGACACCCCTCTACTATGGAAGCATCGTCCTGATCCTTCATCTTCACGTGGCATCCTGGCTGTGAGCACGTCTGTGTCCAGATTTCCCTTGTTTATGGGTCACAAGTCACACCAAATTAGGGGCTACCCCTCAATGACCTCAGCCTGACTAGTTACACACATCTTCCTTGTCTCCAGACAGGTCACACTGTGAGATACAAGGGACAAGAGAGGAACACAGGAGCGTCTCTGGGTGGGGCAGGGGCACAACACAGCCCACTAGCAGCTCACCTGTGCTGTGACCTGATGTTCAAAGGCGTGACCCTCTGCACCTTCTTCTGACATACTCAAGAGACGGGTGTGTGCCCTCACTTCCAGGAGCACAGTCAGGGGTTCTAGTGCCCAGTACTAGCTAGGAACTAAGGGGAAAGGGGTGGTAGTGGTGTCTCCATTTAACTCCTTCCTAACTCCACAGCTTACTTTTCAGCAAGAAGTGGGTAAAGAGTGGGCAGGTGAGGTGAGACAGAAGGTCATCAGATACGGGAACAGATGGGAGGTGGCAGACAGGTGGACCGGCACCACTGGGTGCTGATTTTCCCCATGTCAACCACACACAATTCTTTTCATTAGCAGAGTAGAGGCTCCAGCTCTGGGCCAAGGTCAGGAGTTAGATGCTGAGTCTGAAGAATCGGTATGGGCATGGGGGCTGGTGGGGGGAGGGGTACTGAGCCTTGCAGAAGGCACTGAGTGCTTGGCAGAGCAGCTGCAGGCACTGGCCAGTTACCTAACCAGCAGTGCAAGCCCCAAGGCTTAAGTCATCTTTGTGCAAATATCACAGTCAGCAGGAGTGGGTGCAGTGAACAAAGTTAACCTGAGTTAGCCAGACCTAAATTTACAAATTTGGCCTTAGGCAAATCACTTTATCTTTCTGGTCCCACCTTCCAACATCTATAAAATGGGAATAATAATCTATTCCATAGGATTGCTGTGCGAGTTAGATGTACTTATCTGAAGCAGAGAGCCCTGGTGATGAGTACATGATAGCTAGAGGGTCTAGTGCCCACCAAACCACAGCACCATCATGCTACATGCTTGAAGTCTACAATAAGGCTGAAACTTCCAAGAGTTGTTCTTTGGTTATGGGTTGAAAATGCACACACAGGGTTAAAATTCTTGTAAAACAAGAATTTCTCTCTATTGATTTGGTGGGAGGGGCAGGATTGTGCTGGAAAGTTTGTCCTTTATTATTATCAAAGGGTTAGCTGCCCAGTTAGTGTCCTGGCATGGTGACCTCTGCTCTGCTGTGCTGTCCTTAATTTTAAGTGGAAAGGTAATATAACAATGAACTCTCAGTGGTGTGTCCCACATGCTCTTTATGTTTACCCATATTATTTAATCTCACAGCAGCTCTCTGGGGTGTTATAACTCCATTTTTACAGATGTGAAAGGGTGCATGCCTGTAGCCACTATGCCTGACTGCCCAGAAGCTCATGCCTCATGCACTGACCTCCTGGCATGGCAAGCATGTGTCAGGGCAGCCAGGCCCACCCAGCCTCACCTGCCAGCCCCGCTGCTGTCCACCAGGCAGGGCAACCGATTTCATTTCAGCAGTTCTGTTTGCTTTTGATAGGACTTGTCCCTTGAAGGATATTAACACAGGAAATGAATAAACTGACTTCAAAACAAAACTGAGACCAGGACACCTCTCATCTTAGGTGTTCTGAATACATAAGCCCTCATAATAATAAACTTTTCAGTACTAGACCACTCTCCCCGAGGAATGGATGGAGTGCCATGCACAATGCCTGTGACAGCCACGTAGCTCATTTCTGAGATAAAAATACCCCCTCCTTTTCCTGCCCTGTAACAGTATAGCCACTTTAGGACTATTAGGTAGCCATTAAAATGGCAATTTAAAACTATTTGAAGTTAAAATGTATTAATACAATAATATGGGAAAATGTACATGATATAGTGTTGAGTGAAACAATTGCTCAGAAGGACAGGGCCTGAAAGGACATGGAAAAGGAAAATTATTTCCAAAAATTGTTGACGTCTTTTTTTTTTTTTTTTTTTTTTTTTTTTTGAGACAGTCTCACTTGGTCACCCTCAGTAGAGTGCTGTGGCATCTCTAGCTCACAGCAACCTCAAACTCTTGAGCTCAAGTGATCCTCTTGCTTCAGCCTCCCAAGTAGCTGGGACTACAGGCGCTTGCCACAACGCCTAGCTCAGTCTGGAACTCATGAGCTCAGGCAATCCTTGCCCCTTGGCCTCCCAGAGTGCTGGGATTATAAGTGTGAGCCACCTTGCCTGGCCCGGAGACTTCTTTTTGAAAATTTTGCAATTGCTTTTAAAAAATGGAAATAAATGAAAATGTTTACCTTTGTGCCACTTGGTAACCAACAATTACAAACATAATGCATACATATACACTCAGTGTTTTGGGGAGCGGGGATGGTCTCTTAAGATTGATAAAACTCGTTATTAAAATGACAGATTTTTCTGGATGTTGAAAACCTTATCATAGGATAAGTAATGTGCTTTCCTTATCCTATTTGAAATTTCTAAGTGGCTAGAAAACGTGTGAGGAGGGAGAAGATGAAGATGAAGAGATGGTCTTTAAAATTCACTCTAGGGACAGAGAACAAAAGAGCAGCTTCAAATCCTTTGGGGAGGAGGAGGGCGTAGCTAAATGTGGGCTGAATGAAATGTGACTTCAGCCATCTCCCTAGGTACATTTTTCGGTGAACTGGGTATCTATTAGCTATTTGTTCGTTCTTTATTTTCTTCACTGACTTAGAATCTTATTTGTCTGGGTTGTTTTGTTCTGCCTTTAGTTCACTTACTGAATCTTCTATTGTTGGTTTTGGATGCTTGAGGTTTGCTGGAGTGAAATGAATTTTTTGTAGTTCAACTCTATTTATTAACACATATTTCTAAAAGTGGATATTACAACATACTTTTTTTTTAAGGCCAGTGCCACTGTGCAGCTGGGCTTCATTCATTCTGTTGTTCTCGGCCTGCTAAGGTTCCCAGACATCTTTCCTAATAATACATCAAAGGACTTAAGGAAATTAAGTGTTATTTCAGGATGAAGTGTGGGCCAATAACAAAAGCTAATCAAAATGTTTCCAATTCACATTTTTCCCAACTCAAAATGACATAATATATAACAAAAAATGTAAATGGAATGATGAGTCCCTGAATGCACCATAGCACCCAGAAGCCCAAAGGTGAAGGGAACGCACTTTGGTGTCTACTACGATGAGGAGGATTGTTGCATGGAGTTGCATGAAACGTGTGCAGTCGCGTATCCAGGTGCTAGGTTAGGCACTTGTACTTATCCCCATTTTATAGGTGGAAAACCTTGGACATACGCAAGGATGAATAATTTAAAAAATAAGAATCAACACCCACTTTCTTACACAGAGTTCCGGAGAAGCCTTTAGCTCCTTGGGCAGAAGGCACTGCGCGCACCCGGCATTAGCATTCCCAGCATCGGGCATGGTGTTAGATCACTTTCCTATAATGACTCCATTCTCTTTTATCAAGGCTTGAGGTTTAATTGGAGTTTTCAATAAGTGATTTGGTTGTTTAATGGATTTTGGTATAATGATCAGAGTCTGAAATGCTAGAAGGCCAGCTGACTTCTAATGAGGCTACGTTTCGGGGAGTTGATTTTTAAAAAGACATGGCAAGTCTATACTGTGAAAGTAGACATGCCAATACCTACCGTAGGCCTCTGTAAGTGGCCCCCCAAGGGACTGTCACCATTGGTCAGCATACAGAGGTGGTCAATATAAGGAACTAGGCCTACTGTGCTGATAGGTACATACGGTACATGTCCACTCTCTGAAAATTAGGTCAACCTGAGGAGATGGTCAGCTACGAAGTTCTATTCAATGCAGGGGTCCTCAACCTTTTTAAACATGGGGCCAGTTCACTGTCCCTCAGACTGTTGGAGGACTGGACTATAGTTTAAAAAAAAAAACTATGAACAAATTCCTATGCACACTGCACATATCTTATTTTGAAGTAAAAAAACAATATGGAAACAAATACAATCGGACCACCACATGTGGCCCACAGGCCATAGTTTGAGGACCCCTGGTCATTGTATTAAGGAAAAAATTAAGGTGTCTAGTTATGTCTAAATCCTTGGATACCGAGAAGCATGTGTGCCCCTACACCTCTTGGTAGAAGGGAGCAGCTGGTGATAAAGTGTGGAGTAGCCAGCTCAATCTGTGAGAAAGACCTGGTCAGACTAGCTGTGAAATGCCTGCACAGTTTCTACCATTGCCCACCTCAAGGGCCCAGGGACTGGGCTGCCCTTCAGTTCCCTTGTGTCCCCTCCTGACTCCATGGCCTGGAGTCATGCTTCCTGCCTACACTCCCCCTGCAGAAGGGTCCCAGACTTTCCTGCCTCCCTCAACTGTGCCCCTACCTTGCTGTCTCCAAACACGCACCCCCTCACTGCTTTTTAATTATTAAGGAAATTTTCAACTTGGCAATGAAAGAAAAGTTAGATTAACAAAAAGAACAAGAAGTGAAGAAATTAAATATGATGGGAAATCATATATTTATAGCTATATCAAAGCAATTTCCCTAGGAACTTGTCTGGTATGTTGCTGGCTAGGCACTTACTTTTGGAAATATTTTAAATACCAGATAAGCACTTTTACCACAGAGATATTAAATTTAATATACTCAGAGTACAAGATAGTGCATATCTCAAACATTATGTGCTTAGCTTGTACACGGAAACCAACAATTTATAAATGGCCTCACCCACAACCGAGGAGCCTTTGCCCTTCCCCAGGGACTGTCACTGCTGGTCAGCATACAGAGGTAGTCAACATAAGGAACTAGGCCTACTGTGGATCCTCTTTACTCCTGGTAGGAGCCTAAACCCTTTCTCTACCTCCCCTCCCAGAACAAAAAGCCCCTCAACTTTCTTGAGTTCCCCAAGAAAGACTCCCAGCTCACCAAGCCTTCCCGCAACCCCTACCCAGTATAAAAACAAGCCTCCAACCACTCTCTGGGCAGCCACCATCTTTGCCCAGGTGGGTCTCAGTCCCCTGTCATTACACTTGGCCTGAACCTCTCCCGGTCTTGTGTCTGGGTACACTGCCCAACCCCTTTCAGCTCCTCCATCCAGGACGTGTGACTTTGGTGCTAGAACTGTACTGATAGCCCTACCTCCCCCTTAAACCTAAACAGCACTAACCAGCCCTTTTATACCCCCCTTTCCAGACTTGGTAATCAGTGGTTCTCAAGTTTGAATGTGTTCAAGGAACACCGAATATGTACATTAAGAATTTAGATTCTTGGTCTGGGGCATTATTTGGTAATATTGATGTTGCAGGCTGGTTCGTGGGAAGACAGGAGAAGAGAATACATCACAGGGCTGAGCGCTTTATCTGCAGTCCCCACCCGAGTGTCTCCTTTCCACCTCTGCCCTCCCCGCCTCCCCGGGCTCTCGTCCTCTCAAATGCTGCAGAATAATCTAGTTGCCCCGCCCCAGCAGTACGCATCCTCCCACCTGAATGAATCCTACACCTCCATCTTCCCTCAGCAACTAAGGGTCTTCTTTGGGATACTTCCTCCTTAGAAGTCAGGAGGGGATCATAAAGATATATCCCTCCCTCACCCCACCTCACCTTGCCACCAACAAAGGAACCAAAGAGGTTCTCTTTAGAGGAGGCCATTTGCTTTTGGGCAGAGTGGTCCACCCTGATGTGACCTCTCCCGGCAGAGTGAGCCAGGCACAGTGGGAGAGTGACAGTTTCCTCCTTCTATTCTGTGAGGTCTGTGAGGGTGCCATTCATCGGAGTCTTTCCTGCAACAGGGCACACCTGGCAGTGACACAGGGACACCTGGAACCTTTGGAGCAGGGACAGGAGTTCTCAAACACTTGGGGGAGACGTGGACCCACCCACAGCCCTGTCTGCCTCATCCCCTCTCTTCTGTCACCCTCACGGGGTTCCTGAGCGTGACAGCCTGACAGCCAGTGTAGGTTCTGAGCTTGCCCTACATCTCCAGCTCAGACTTCCATGACATGGCAGCAATGACTCAGCAGCGTCCACTGAGGGCAGGGTCACCACAGTTTGGGTGAGTGACGAACAGAGGCCC
This sequence comes from Loris lydekkerianus, assembly GCA_963574355.1. Classification (NCBI taxonomy): domain Eukaryota; kingdom Metazoa; phylum Chordata; class Mammalia; order Primates; family Lorisidae; genus Loris; species Loris lydekkerianus. Next base: position 19,383 of record CAUYPK010120323.1, read on the forward strand.
TTCTTAGCACCCAGCATGCTCCGAGAGCCAGAGATTGCAGGGCTTTGTTCTGGAAGCTCTTCTCCAGGCCCCAAGCGTGCCCAGGATCTCTGAGACCACTGGGAACACTTGCTTTCTGCCTGACCAGTAGACTTCAAAAGGGGTCTGCATCTCTCTCACCCCCTAATGGAGCCTCTGTCTGTCTAAAGCTCGGAAGGATCTAATACTGTTGAAAAATGTTGAAGATGTTGATGGGAAACAAAGAAAATAAGCTGAACTTGGCAGAAAAAAGTACGTCCTTTGGATGTTTTGTATGTGTTTAAATTTTTTCACAATACCATACAATGATCACCAACCACAGTGTGGTTGTGATGGTGCAAAGGGCCACTGTCCCTCTGTGTGCCTAGTTGTTAAAGGCCTCCAAGCACAATCCATCTCCTCAGGGGCCCAGCAGGACTGTGCACTCTGCTCTGTATTTACAGGCATCAGCAGTTTTTAAATTTCCTAGTGAAGATGGATGTAAGTTTCAGTGAGATGGCTGCTGCTGATGGTTATTTATCAGTACATTTCAAGAAGGGATTGATTCTAGGATCATAAAGCAGAAATACAGATGTATATTTGGAATTTGTTTTTCCATTTTAATATCTCTATCTAAGGACTTTGATGCTATGTCCATTTCTTTGCTGGGTGGGTGAAATCCTTTTCTCTGAGCATAAAGGTTAGGTTGCTTCATTCTCATCTCCTAGAAGGCTAGCCCATTGGACCCATCAGACCCTAGTCTAGCAGCTTCCAGGGAGTGCTGCTCTGACAATGTGTCAGCATGGCTGCAGTCTGAAATGGGGACATGGCCCCTCACCTATCTGCTCTATGAATCAGACAAATAAAAATCAGTACCAAGTTGGGCCCAGGAATTCTTTCTCACATTAGCATTCTTCATAGATTAAAATTTACTCCAAAAGAAAAAAAAGACTTGCATGTTGCTTTGTTTTAAAGAATTGGCATTGATTTACTCTGTGAAGGAACTACTCATGGGCAAGACATCTGGAAAAATACGCACTTTTGTGGCTTGGAAGTCTGATCCAAAATGCAGTATGGGAGATGTCAGAGGAAATTTCAAGGCCCAAGCAGGACTAGGCAGAGTGGACTGGGCAGAATAAGACATCCAGAGGTGCCCTGCAGAGCTCCTGGGAGAGGAGGGCCTGCCCTCGCCATCAGAGCTGTCCTCCGTGGCTCCCAGGTGCTTCCTCATAGATCTGCCTATGCATTTGCATGCTGGTTCCTGCAGCCTTTGAACCCCTGACGCTGGGATCTGACACTCATTCATCTTTGTGTTCCCCGGTTCCGATGCCTACACCCCACAGCAGAGACTCCGTGTAACATCTATGCATGAATGCGTGGGTTCAGTTGCTGTAGCGAAATTACCAGGTGACTCTGGCAGAAGCATGTGGAAGAAATCACTCAGATTATGAATATGTAAAAAGAAATTGTGGGAGTGAACTGCACCAGTAAGCATGGGGTCACATTCTTCGTTTTAGCTGAAAAGACAAAGTTCTTACCCTGCAGACACATGATGCTGTGAGTGTCACATTTCAAGTTCTTCACTGGGAAGAACACAGCAACGAGATGATTTCTCTTGGCTCCCTGCTCTGAGCTGGCATTCACAGAGCTGGTGTTCATTCCCATTTCTCTGATGGCCATTATCCCTCCCTTGGGATGTGGGGTTGTTTTAAGCCGAGAGTGGAGCTGTTTCCGGCTCTGCCTGGTCTTGTGGTGTTCATACCCCTTTCATTTCAGGGTCTCGGCTTCTCCATCTGTGGAATGTGGATGACAGCACTTGGGCTTTGGCTGCGAAGCAGGACAAGGATGAAAAGCAGGATGCTGTCAGGGAGACCATCAGGCATCTGCATAGCACAGAGGTAAAAATAGCCAAAGGAAGACAAATGCAGTCAAATGTTTTGTCATTTGCTTTGCCTTAAAATTTTTACTACTCTTCTGCTGCTGGTTGCAGGAAGCTGCTGCCTGCTACTGATGAACAAATGATGATGTCCCCTAAATGGGTCCATATGTCACCTGAAGCAGATTTGCAATTAATTTTTTGCTGGCATTTTTTTAAAATTCAACCACTGAAAAAGATTTCTCTGGAGTGGGTGTATTTCCCTCTTGACTGTATCCTTTTGGTGCTTTGAAAACTTTTCCAATGAGAAGATGAACTCTTGGACCCAGCTTGAGTTAGAGGCCCAAAACACCAGATAGAAACAGCAGCTCTTCCCCTGCCACTCAGCATGTTTGTCCTCCAGCACGGTTAGCCCTTAGTGCCTCAGAGTCTGTCGTCACCTGCCATGGAGGACGGCCTTGTTATGATCCACATGAAGCTGCCTGTGGTTCTGGGCAGCAAGTTCTTTGCATGAGGACGACCCACAGGCAAAGAGCTCTTTCCAAGTCCCCTGCACCAAGGTGCTTTTCTCCATGAAGTTATCAATTTGGAAACAGAGACAAGATGGCGGACTGAAGCCAGCTTTTCACAGAGGCTCCCGTCCAGAAGGAGAGTTAAAGGATGGAAATTTAGAAAGTAACCTGGAGGATTCGAGCTATACCAGGAGAGAAGGTTGGAGATCGCACATCAACAC